>JAANSK020092686.1:0-16244 GCA_011763485.2 Isoetes engelmannii | reverse complement strand
TCGTCGGATTTGTATTCCAAAAATCCCCCTTTTTCCAGAATGGTAGAGAGCTCGGGCAGTTCTTCCAGCTCCGAGAACAGGTCTTCTTCCGGCGAGCTAGACCTAGAAATATTATCAATGCTCATAACATCCTTCGAATCATTCACATTTTCGTTCACAATCGATTCGCCGAGGCCGGAATTCGAAGAATTGATGATGGAAACAAAGGGATTTTCTCTGCCCGCGCAATTTTTTTCAGAATCAGCAACGGTTTTGTCTTGTTGGGCAGTTTGGTTTGGATCCTGGGAATTGGCCAATTGAGGCCTGATTCGTGTAGTTCCGGCGAGGGAGTTCCGGTGCACAGGCCAGGGATGATTATGCTCAGAAGTGTAAGTAATTATCAGCATGGAAGGATCGGTTCTGCTCCGTTCAACTTGTTTTCTAGCAGAGCATCCTTTAGAGCTGCTGCAGCGGTAGTAGCCTCTGTAAAAAAGAACGGGGTTTTAGAGAAGAAGTACCGAGGTGGGCTATGGCGGAAAGGCAAAAGAAATGCAAAAAATGATGGAATTGGGTTAGGAAAGCAAAAAAAAAAAGGAATTATCTGCAAGCTTTCGAGCTTCCGGCTATGGCGTACCTGGGATACGGCGAGCCTTTGATGGGTTTTTGCCCATATTTTCTCCAAGCCCACATGTCGGAAGGAAGAACTTCTCCGGTGGGTTTGCCTCCCCCTCCCATCGGAACGCAAACGATTCTCTTCTGCTGCATTTTTCGGCTGCAAAAACCGATGAATCAAACAGATTCAGCACAGAAATTCATCCAAAATTCATCCAAAAATTCACAGAAATTCATCCAAAATTGCAGCAGATTCAACCCAATAGAGCAAAAAAATTCAGACCTGCGTTTTGATCCCTGTTTCGAGCTGCTCGCCGGAGCATTAGAAGAGTTTTCCTTGGCCGAAGATGGCAGGAGGTCGGATTTGGCGTCGGAGCTCCAGGGCTGATTGGCTATGGCGTCGGAAGGGGAGATTCTGGCGCAGCTTTGGAACAGAGGCACCACATCTGGCGGGCAAGGATTAAACAGATCATCTCTGTGAAGAATCCCCTCTTTGATATCATCCGCAAAGCTGTTATACGGAGGCAAGGATCTGGTACTGGAAAAAATTTCGTGCATCGAACCCTCTTCAATCTCCTTCTTAACCTCCAATTTTTCCAGCGGAATCAGCCCCTCCGGCGCCCGGCTGCCATAGCCGGAGCTCGGCGAGCTAGGATCCATCCCCCCCATCGAAAATCCCTGGTGGCCCATCTGCGGCAGCTCTACCGGAACCACCGTGCCCGAAATTAAATCCATCAATCTCATCGAGCTCCCCGGATTCGAGCTGTGCCTGAACATCTGCGATTGGAATGGAAAATTTGCTCCTAATTCTAACAATTGGCTCGAATTCTGTGACGCGCTTCGCACAATCGCTCCTAAATCTCCATCTCCGATCTGATGCATCCTAGCTTCTACCTGATTCCGACACATTTAAGCTCCAAATTTCTGCTGCCCAATTGTTGGGTCGCCGCTGCAGCACAAAATATTGGGTTGGATTGAACGAAGTATGGCGTGGAATAGATCAAACAGAAAATGCGCCTACTCCGGCGCGCTTAACGGAACAAGCAGGCCGTCATTTTTTCACACGATTCTTCTTTTCTTGAGCTGCAGTTTCATCATTTTCGTTGATTTGCGAAGCCTGTTACACCGTTAGACTGCCGCCGCTGCAGCACGATTTGAACAACACTCCAAACCCAGCTGGGAGAAGCTCAATTTCTCGCAAAAAACTCCCTGCCCACAAATCCAGCTACTGAAACCTACCCAAATCACAAAAATCGAGCCCAAATCTGAAACCCAAAACACGAGCTGAGAGCAAACCACAAAATCTCCAAGCTGAAACACCAGAATCAGGCCGGAAGGGGTACAAAAAGCGCCAGAAAATGCGAAAAGCTTCGTATGAGCTTAAGGATCAGAGATTCCCGACGGTAGGAGCGCCGGAATGGGCTGGTTTTAAAGGATTTAGGCGAAATGAAGGGGATGGAGCAGGCGATTGAAGAGGGAAAAAATCGTGGGGGTTAGAGGCGGATCAGGCAGGGGCGGAAAATGAAAGATTTATGGGGCCCAAATCCGCCATATCCAAGTCCGGCGAATCCTTCTTCCAGCTCCCCATTTCTGCACGTCCAAATAAACTTCCGAAAAAACGAAGGTGCAAAGCAGTGGCATTCAATAGGCCTGCGTGTTTTCGAGTTTTAGCCAGCCCCACCACATTTGGTGCCCCCGCCAAGCCCGCCCTGTTTTCCGGCCCCGCTAACTTTAGCGGCGTTTTCTTGCCGGCCGGATGACGGTTAGTCTGCCGGAGGACCTTTTCCGACATCCGAAAAGGTGGCTCCTGTCGCTTTAATTTGTCAGACGGCTGGTTATAACGGGATCTCTCTCGTGCTGCGTCGTGGGTTTTCCGCCACGTGGCGGATTATGTCATGGCCATTGCCCTCATACCCATGCCCATGCCCATCATGGCCATGGGGTATCATGCATGCATGAGTTATGGCGGCTTTTTGGACGACTTTTATTACGCTGCATTTAATGCCCTTGTTTTTTATAGCTCTTTTCTATGCTTTCTCTACAAGCTTTCCTTCGACACAACATGTTTTCCTTCTCAACATGTTCTTGTGGACGCTAAAATACTTTATCTTTATCTTAAACGTAGTTTAGTTTGACTTAGTTTATCCCTCGTCTTCAATCTCTACCCTGCTGATGTGGCACCTTATTAGCCATTGGATCCCCTCTACAAAACATACCCCCCATTGACCCCGAGACTTATTGCTAGAAGTCACTCCCTCACTGCAATTTTTTTCTACCCTGCATTGAACCCCTTGACCCCTCGACTCAGTAACATAAGTCGCTGTAATTCTCCCCCCTGCTCTATCCTTTCGTGCGGATTTCATTCTGCCTTTAGAGCTGGGCCACCAACCAGTTGTTGGATTCTATTCATAGACTGTCTCTTCATGTGAGATCATGCCTCCTCTCGCATGTTAAACAAGTGCATATCTAATGGTTCTATTCATTGCATTCCATGGCACGTAATATAAAGTTGTTGAAGGGTTATTCAAGACTTCTGATGTCATAGATATTCAAGATGCTCTCTGTAAAACTAACAATATGGTTAGGTTTGATTTCATTTCATAATCTGTCATATATAAATAAACATTCAGATTGCATGGTGGCATGCAAAATACACCTTTTAAAATGCAAGTATGATTCCTCTACAGTTGGAACTGCTTAAGATCTATAGGAATACTAAAATTTGTTGGGTAAACTTCTCTTTTTTGTCATAAGTAACAAGTTATACTTCCAACAAGAAATATGTCATAAATTCCAAACTCGATCTTCTTACTCTTTTCCTAGGTGAACTCTTTTAAAACAACGTTGCCACCACAATCTATCTACGTTGCCACCACAATCTATCTACAACCTCACCACCAGATGAGCTTCCAACAATTCTTTTTTTCCACCATGGTAGATAGAAACCGTATACCATGAGTTCTAAACACAACTCATGTACCATGTTGATCAACAAAAAATTGGACCCTTGGGATTTTGCCTACAATGTGATGAGCCAACCACGAACATTAATATATCGACAACCTCGCCACTGACTTTTGTAACTATTCTCATTTATTGAGAAATTCAATTATTTCCTTAAAATTTGGTAAGAAATTACATTTTGCTAAAATTACCAAAAAACCGTTGAAATTGGATCTTGACTAAAATGGCAATACCTCCCTTTGCATCCAATCAAACAAAATTCCCTTACAAACATAGGTGAGAGTGAGATCCTTCCAACAACAGTAGAATCATCTAAAAACGAACTTGGAATCTTCAAGTTACAGTATTAAAAAAATATGTGGTTAAAAAAATAACTCAAACAATCATATTTCATCTTTGATTATATCATTCTAAAGATCTTATCATACCATATTTAGTAAAATGCCTTTTATTTTGGAAGACATGTTTAAGTAAAAAACATGGCACTTTAGGATATGGTCGTCCTCTGCCGTGAATATACCTCAAACTACAGGGAATCGTAATGTGTGTTTGAGGTTGTTTTCCCCAGTTGCCACGCTCCACATATCCATAAATCATCCAAGTGGGGTTTGTGCACCCCGTACGGGGTATCCCTCAACTGTGAATGTGAAAGCCCCTCAACTCTCCCAATCTATGGCTGAATTCAAATGTTGGTGGCTCAAATCGGCGCCCAAATTGTTGCTCAATTAGAGAAGATTGATTTAATTCGGTCTCTCCACTATAGCTTCGAACAAATTAAATAGAAATTGGAGCTTGTAAGCACCACAGATATCAACAACTGGCTTTAGTTTTTTCCCCGGTTGGGGGGGGGGGTCACCTATGTCTATAGGGGATATGCCATGTGCCTGCATAAGGCAACCAAAAACCCCCCTGTATACGGGTTCTTGAAGGGCATCTTTGACCCCTCACGAATGAAATTTACATTAGGCAAGTGTCAGAAAAACCCCCTATCCCCTAGGTATATGTATGGTTTAAGGAGTAAAAAACCCCCTAGGAGTCACCCAGTATACCATACAATGTGAACACCCCTTGAGATCAGGGTGTCAAAGAGTGGCGATTATTCGCCAAATGGCGATTTTTTAGCACTTTTGTTAAAAAGAAAAAAAATGGGGCCTAAAGTTTATAGAGGATTATTGTTGGAAAAAAAAAGGGAGAAATCACCACAAAAAGGGAGGAAATTTTCTCAGAGTCGATGATTAGCCTTTGGAATTTGTAACGTCGGCAGGTACTGGAGCCGATTCGCCTTCAATGAGGATGGATGTACGCGCCAATATAATACGAAATAGTCATCCAAGAAACCTTCAAGAAAAAATAAGTAAAAAATAAGTTGCACCACCCCTAATGCCATGGTGTGGATAGCACATTGTGCACATAGATATTGTAGGGTTAAGCATTACTAGAAATTATGGTAATAGTTTGGAAATGGGTAAAATGGTAGACGTAGGGTTAAGGACATTAAGCATTACTAGGAAACAAATAAAGTGCACTTAAAACATGAAGTTAAGAAGTTGTACTTGAACTACCACCAAAACGATCGCCAACACAAAAATATAGAGAGCATATAAACTTTGAACTTTAGTTGAGAGATAACTCAAGGGCTATATTTCATTAAAATTTTGCCAAACATATATAATTTAACTCTTGTATTTTCCATAGTTTAGCCAAGCCTTGATTCCATCATAAAACTTTTAAGGGCCTTAAAATTTACCCTGCTTGAGATTTTTAAGAAGGGACTTTAATAGTAAGGCTTGAGTGTATTATGTTTATTGTGAAAATGGATTCCTTACTATCCTAGTCCATGCCACTGATCGTGCAACAGGTTGTAGTTATCACCCAACAATCATAAGCAATGACCTACGTACTCGTGGCCATGAGGCTCTTCATATCTTGCAATGTTGTCTTGCCTCATTCAAGTGCCATTGAAGATATACAGGTTGGGTACTTTAAGCCCTCTAGATTTACATACACATGAATTGTAACGCATGGTATTTACGCTCACCACATTCTCTGTTTTTCTATCTATGTTCTACCTATGCTCTTCAAAACTTTGACTTCTCCAACCTAAATTGCAATTTCACCCGCATTCTAACTTTTGGAGGGGGGGGGGAGGAGACAGAGACACATGATCTGCGCTAGAGGATGCTCAAATGGGGGCATGTCAGGGCTTCCACCTTTTTCCATAATTGCTGAGTGGAATGTCGTGACTCGTGAATTCAAACGCCAGCTTCACCAGGTCATTGATCCCATTTTGCATCCACAGATCATCGTCCAATACCGCAAATTTCTCAAGGACAAGAAGGCTGCCTGTCTTGCGGGACACCAACAGCAGATGTTCTACCTCTTGGAACGTCATTCCAGGACATTCTGGACAAAGGTGCTAAGGAAACCACATCAGCCCTCAGGGAACATCGTTGCAGAGCAATGGGTTCAATACCTGCAACAACTGTATAATCCATTGGGCGGTCAGACGTCGGTACCCCTACAGACAGGACTTCCACTGGTCATCACAGTGGATGATGTTATCATAGGCCTGCAGCACCTAGCTAACGGGAAGGCAGCAGATCTAGATGGTATGTAGGTGAAGTTTCTCAAATGGGTCGGGGCTCCAATCGTGCATGTCCTGACAGCGCTATTCGATAAGGCACTGCAAGAAGGTTTTCCCCCTCACTAGACCTACAATAGAGTTGTACCCATATATAAGGCCGATGATCCTCACTGCATGTCCAATTACCACACTATCATGGTTAGTTCATCTTTGCAAAGATCCTAGCTACCATTCTAGAGCGGCAGATGATGATATGGGCAGAAGACTCGGATGTGCGTGCTCTCACCTAGGTAGGCTTCCATCCCAAACACTACACCATAGACCACATCTTCACTCTGAGAACCATAATCGAGGTAGCAGGAACCATCAGCAAGACCTCTATTGCTGCTTTGTTGACTTTGCCAAATATTTTGACACAATACCTCGGGACAAGTTGGGGGACAGATTGTAGCAGCTCCGGAGCCCTATGGAACATTGACTAGCAGAGCATGGCAGAATGGTTACTCCACTCCGATATCATATAATCAGGCAATGCATATACGCCGACGATGTGGACCTCCTGGCACACATCCCAGAAGACATGCAAAGCCATTTGAACACTCTTGAAACTTTCTGCCAATACAGACATGCGAGTTAACTTGGTTAAAACTAAGGTCCTGCTCGTGTCGTCCTCTCGTCACCCACGAACCCCTACCTTCACATATTAGGAACAGAACATGGAAGTGACTCCCATGTACACGTATTTGGGCATTGAGTTCTCGAACACCACACATTGGAATAATTGCATCCGATTGCGCACTACGACGGACTAGAAATCTTTATATGCCATGCAGAATGGTAGTCATCAGGCGGAGCTGTATGCTTGGGATCATCATTCACGCCTGTTCAAAGCTTTGGTTGAGTCAGTTCTCTTGTACAAGGTCGAAGTATGGGTCCCTTTCATATCTCCCCCCACATGGAATGACCTGGAACAGGTAAAGAAGGCTTTCTTGGCACGTGCATGGTTGCATATTAGATAATGCTGCAAGAAACATGTTTCTTGCCCCTCCAAAGGGCAGCAGTGAGCTGACATGTCCTTTGGCATCACCTCCATATTGAAACGGGTCAATGGGCTCGAGAGACACGCAAAGACAGGATCTGCGAGTGCTACCACCAAGGTTCCATTGAGGATGAACGCATGCTTTGCAGGCCTGTCCAGCCTATGAACAAATTTGGACGGGGTATCCTCAACTGGTAGTGCCTAACTAGTAGTTGCATCGTTATTAAGCACAAATTCAGTGGGATCTCTTGGGTCATACCTTCAAGAGGTGATGGATGCGCGGGCTCAGCTGTGCCCAGCACCTTAACTAAATTCTGATGTAACATTGTACAGTATACCAACAGACTTATTACTATCCTTCGAGGAAGGGGGGGGGAGGGGAGCTTAATCCTAGCCGCAATACGATTGCTGGTCTATCTTTACTTGGGCCCATAGGCCAATTGGTATCCGTGGAAGATAAAATACATTCCATTCCATTCCATTCTATTCAAAATTTCAAACGCTCTTAGCATATACTTCTTAGTCTATTGTCTTGCTTGGTAGGTGGCTTCGGCATTGCAGTGGCTGATGCATTCACTTGAAGTGCCTTCTTCTTCCTCTTGGGCCGCACACCCACGTGGTAATTATTGCAACCTCCTCCTCCTCCTCATATTCAATCAATCAATCATTTAATCCATCTATCTACTCTAAACTCAAGGTTTGTCCAATATAGATCTTACTTTGCAACCTGGACTATTTACCTTGTTGTTGTTTGTTTATTGTTTATTATCTACCTTCAATGCCTAAAAGGGGGAGAAAAATGGTCTGAAGCTAGATTCATATATAATAATAGGGCCAAGTAGTTATAGGTAGAGAACATCATAATCCTCTAGTGATAAATACACAACAAAGATAATTATGCTCCAAGTTTATTATTTCTTCTAAGAAGCAAGTAGTTAGTCACACCCATATCATTTTATAGGAATGGTTTACATGCATGAGTCGTAGTCATGATGGGCCTGTTTTGCCCTGTTAAAAATTCGTGACGGGTTTTTATGGTCGTGATAAATGGCAGACCATTTTGCACAATGTTGATGGCTGAAGAAGGCGCATGTAAACCGCCCCTAATTGGATTTATTAACTTTTAAGAAGAGGAAGAAGACAAGCATTTTGACATTTTTTTTGGGAGACCAACTTATCTTTGCATTATATGCCCGCATGAAGATTTTCTTCACGGAGGACTCGAAGTTGCTCACTTGAAGAACCTAAAAATCACATAAGCGACATATTAGGCGATGCTGAAACTCGTATCCTCTTACTTGTTTGCTATACCATAAGGTTATAATCTTAGGCTATCATTACTGCCTTACTTTTGTTCACTAAAGCTCGTAATCTCATGCATTTGCAATACCACAAGGTTATCATTTTAGGACCGTCATGTCTGCGGATCTTATTTCCTCCCCACCACAGTATCACATGCATGATAATACTCTTGCAGACAATGTTCATTCTGATGAGGTGCCCTAGCGCTTCAAAGTAGTACAAAAAATGACAAGCTGAATTGACGATAATTGGTAGTAGCTGCTTTGGAGTACACTATTGATGAAAAGGCAATCAAACGCCTCACATTTGTATAGGGAAGATGATCTAGTACTTGTATATGGGTGGTCTTGCTTAGGGAGGTTCTTCCTCTAGGTTTCTAGTCCCATACTACAGTACATGCTTGATCTGATTTTATTCTTGAATATATAGTTCTTCATCCGTCATCTTAGGACCGTCCTTAGTGCTTTACACTTTCTTAAGACATTTAATATGAAAATACATGATGAGGATTGCTACATTTGTCAATCAGATTTGCCATCCATGGCGCTCGCAGTTGATGACCATATATATATTAGAACAAAAAAAAAAAATGAAGACTCATTGTGCTATTCTATTCTTAGAAGTGCATACCTTGAAGACACTATGATAGTCAAAAGTGGAAGGGCATATCAACTAAGTAGCTACGGGCTAGATAACGTCATGTGTAGAGGGCATTATGGCCCAGGAAAAAATGGGCAAGTGACATGTGGCCAAGAAAGTCTAAGGATGTACGCAGTACTGGCCGAGGACTTTCTTGGCCACATGGCCACGAGGTCATTTTTGACTGGCCATAACGCACTCTGCACAGGACATTATCAGCCTTAACGTCCTGGACCGAGTCGTTTTGCCGCAGTTGGAGGTTTGATTCCAAGAACAGAGCACAATCTGTAAGAGCACAATCTTTAATGTGCAGAGTGCTTCAGCTGGAGTCCAAATAAATTTTTCCAAAGATGCAAAAGGTTAGCGAGATTTTTTTGCTGTCAGAGTTGTTGCCGAAGTTATTCTTTTTGCTGCTGGAGTTCCTTGCTGGCATTTGTTGTCATGGCCATAATAGATGGGCCACAGAAACATGATGGGGTATAACAGCCTTGAAAGGAGTGATTGAATACAAAGGATATGGAGAAATAACGAGGAGCAGAACGTTAAGAGACATTCAAAATATCAAATTTATCAAAACCTTCCCAAAACTGCTTGAGGTATCCATAACATTTTTCATTTTTCCTTATATATTATGTTATGTTCTTCCAATTTTTCCGTTAATATAAAATATCAAATATAAGGCACGAATGAGACCATAGCTTGCACATTGTAATGTATAGATGCTATATTTTGTTTCGTATTCAATCTATAATTTGAATTCTTTCAATTTGAAAGGAAAATCTCTTTTACTGATTGACACACTTAATAGATAGACAGATATAAAGATAGATAGATATATGTTTGGTTGTTATGTGGTTGTTTAATCTTAGATGCAGTCATCTAATTTGAGAACAAATCTGCAAGCATTTCCTCGTAACTCTTCAAGGTTTTCTTTTTGAATCATAAGGGGCCTCCATTAATAACAAGGGAACAAGTTGTTTTATGAGACCTTGTGGATTATCAAATGGCATAACGTGGTGCATAAGCCCACATGTTGTTTAATTAGGATGTATAGGTAACTAGACAATCTGGTGTTTGACAAAAACCTTGAATTGTTTCTATCCTTCAACAATACAAATAGCGTATGCCTTGAGATATACACTTGGACAAGAATAGGTAGATTTGTCAACAAGTCTACAAAATGTCAAGCGGATTAATTTGTTCTCTCATATCATAGTATATATGTATTCTATTTTATTTTTATTTTATCATTACCTTTACCAACACTCTAACTTGCACGATCTATAAAACTGTAGGACTAGAGTCTAATTGCTTATGCTAATATCCAACTACAACTGCTATCAAGCTGATGCTTTGAATGATCTCATTGATTGCTTCTGAGGATCCCAGATAAACATCAGAGTAATTCTGGAATCCAATAAGGATCTCAAGGAATACTGGTCAGAACAATACTGCCAGTGGGATCTTTCCGTAATCTTTCCTCTTTTTTTTGCCTTTTACAACATGCAGTGTCCCTTACAGGTGGATATAGTTGGCTGTGCGGCAAATTCGGGGAGGTTTGTCGCTTGACGCAAGTAGGCATGCCCGCAGTCAAGAGGCCAAGGCCCACGAGGCTTCTTGCAATTGAAAGACAGGAGACAAGAGGAGGTTGAAGAGCAAGTAGATAACGTTTGAAAGAGGAAAACGCATGGGGGAGTAACCCCCATGTTCACACAAGGGTGATAGTAAATGTCGTTCAACAAAAAAAAAGGAAAAAAACCAACGTCATACTTGACGCCCTCTTGGGTCTCATAAATGAAGCTTCGTTTTAAAAGGGCACGATGGAGGGAACCACATGGCACCCCACATGGCTACAGAGTCCGCATGGACCTATGCATAGGTCATCAATGGGTGCATGCATGGGTACATGCATGGCTACATGCTTGCCGGGGAGTTTTCCGGCAAAAGACAAAATGATGGCCGAAAATGGAGAGGACCGCCGCCGTCGCGTCAGGCGTGCGCCGTACCTTTCTGAAGTACGGCAGACATGGGCCCTATTTGTCATTTGTCAACGCACTCTGGACAGAAAGCCCTTTTTTAAGCGGGATTTCTAAAGTCAAAGGGAGTTTAAACGTCAGAGGGATTTCAGGACGGCAGCGGGATTTCTTAAGTCAATTCACTTGATTATTAAAAGTCAATGTCACGCGCTCCACGTCAGCCCTAATAGATGACTTGGCACGCGCAGATCTTTTTCCCGCCTTTGACGCTTAGCCAAATGTTATTCGTTATCAACCTTTACATACAATGCTAACAATATATTGTTCCTCTTATAAGAATGTTAATGAACAACCGACCATTCAATCTCTATGTACAAAATAAAAATATGGCTAATAAATCTTAGTACTTTTTCTCCATGGTTTTGCCCAGACTCTTGAGTACTAGTCAACAGCTTCAAAATCCCAGTACCTCCATCCAGATAATTTGCCACTGAATTTCATGCTCCACCCGATTTTGCATATAAGCCAATGAGCAGTCGCTGTATTTTGCATAGAAACCTCAAAATTACTACCAAATTTTTTGCCCGCAAGCAAAAAAACTCAAACTGGAAGGAAAAAGAAAAAGATTTCAATTGGAAATTAAGGAGCCTAACCCCCTGTTTCCATGCCCTTTTGTTTTTTGGAAGGACGTGAAAGTCTATTAATCAGAAGTAAGTACAAACATAGATGGGGGACTAGAAACCCAGTGGAGAAATTGTCCACCAAAGCAAAACCACCGGCCACCTTGTCCCTGTTTCCATGCCTAGTCAATATATGGGCCATAAGGACTGCTTACAAAGAGAAGGTATTGGAATTATCCTTTTGCTGACATTTATGTGTGCTCATGTTGCTTGTATTAAAACAAGATACCTTTGGGTCCTAGCTCTTGATAATATTAGACAATATTTTTTTGTTTCATTATTCTATTCTTTGCATTCGATCCCTCATGTATATCTAAAGCACGTGCTTGTGTATGAACTTGTCGTCCTACAATAAAGTTGTGTTACTGTACCTTAGGCCATTAGGTGGACAAATGGGATGGTAGCATGTCATGAGTTGTAATTGCGTCACTTTGTTCTTAGCAACTATCACACACATGACCAATACAAGAGTTCAATTGTTCTACGCGTCTCTTGACCAATTCAGCCTTGCCACTTCTACTGCATCTCTCGTTCAATAAGAGAATCATCTCCTTCAGACACATCTCCGTTCTTTAGCATAACAATGAAGGAGTCCAAATAGAACCTCAGTGAATTATATATATGTGTTTTCAGTTTCCTGCTTTCCTCTATCAGTATTAATTGCACATGGTTTACAGCCCTCAAACTGGTGTTCACAACCTTCTGTGAGCTCAGATTCAAATAAATCTTTTTTTCTAGAAGCACAGTAACATGTATCAACATATCTAACGAGATATGTGGTGCACACATTAATTAGCTCCTCTAGGTTATATGATATTTTATGGATCACGTAGAAACGTGACTTATATCTCCAATTACAAATTTCAGATACTCGCTCACAAGCTTGATTGCAACCTGATTGCAGTTAATCAACATGCATAAAATCATAAACTAGCAGCATATGATAAGAAAAGAGGGCAAGAATGCCGCTGTGCAAAACAATTATGGTCATATTGCAAGAACATGAGATTTGACATTGACTAGAATTTCTTTCAGTATTTTAGCATATTCAATTATAAAACATTACTTCCACTTGAAAATAGATTGACTTTGTAGCCCGCGCTTGAAACAAATTGGCTAGTTCCTATACAAAAATCAATATAAATATGGTAGGAATGAAGCTTGTATCAAGCTCATATATTTTATTTGGATTAAGGAGGACAACGGGTCAAATGCATGTGAGCCCATTTCCTCTTCTTGGACTTATTCATGCACACATTAGTTCTAATCATTGGTCATCATAAATTAACATTAGGTTATCTTCATTGTCCACATGGATAACACCAAACGCTTAAGTCCAATTGGGCAATCTAGTTTTAGGGTATACACGAAATCATTACCCAAATCTTATCAATAAAATACTTATTGAAACTTATCTTTTTTTTTTAATTGAAGGACGTCGGATATATATTCACCAAAAAATCAAAATAACCAGTACACAAGGCCGAGGTGCGGGTTTAAAACCCAGTGGGGAATAAGAACCCTCTGAGCAAAACTACCTGGAAGCCTCAGTCTCTTGAAGGATTATAATCTGTAAAGAGGAATTAATCACCTCTCTTGTACATATGAGGAAATATTAACAACTGGGAGGAGAGTTTGGATTAAGAACCCTATAGGACAAGTGAGAAAATACTAACAGCTGGGAGGAGGGTCGAATTTATTTAGCTTTCTTGACCTTACACGTTTATACTCTTTTAGTTTCTTGCTTGTAGTTCAAACTTTAATAAAAGCTTATTAGTAACAATAACGTCCTTTAGCTAGTGCATACTATTGGACAAGTTGCATTGTTTTCCCCCATCCAAGTTCACTTGAATGCACTCATATTCGATAAGAATGCATGCTATTTCTATAAATCTAGGAGTGTCGAACATCACCATGTGACATCTCATTACTGCAAAGTTAATACACAAGATTACGCGAGGTGGCAAGTGGATATTGCTTTGTCTGCTAGCACGTTATCCAAGCAACTAGGAGGAGGTCTATTTTCGCACGAAGAAAGTGGGGCTAAGAACCCCTTTTGAGTTAAAGTGTGGTTGTTGGCGCAAAAGTTACCCTTTTTTTTTCAAACACGCAAGCCGAACCATGATCCTGCCCGTAGCTTGAATTCTAGCCTATCCATGAGTAGGTCGTTTTGGATGTGGAGCTCTTCAAGGCCATATGATATCCGGTTATTAGGTTAGACAGCTGGGATTGAGGAAGAAATTTGAAAAACGGAGATGTAGAATGGTTTCTTGTTACTTCATTCAATTGCTGCTCGTTGATCCTTGGGTGGGATTTTGGATCTCTTTCCTTCCGATCCTTGATTTTATTGCAGCAGTGATGGAGCTTGTGTTGTTGTATTTTGCAGATTGTGGCAGAGTCTACAATTGGAGGATACATAATGCGCTTGTTTCATATTCACAGAGCTCTTTCATTTTCGAATCCGTGAGGGATACCTGTAAGAACAACTTGACCTACATGTTTTTGCAATTCACATTTTGAATATGATTGTCCCTAAAGATCATCAGCATCGTGCATTGCCACAATATTCTTCATTTCTCTAAAAAAAATATACGCCTTGATTTTACATCAGAGGAAGAAAGGGACGGAATCTTAATTTAGCATCACAACTTAAAGCTTGCAAGATTTTATTGGTAATCATTCTTAAGTTGTCTCCTTCACTTCAATGCAAACACAAGGTCTTCAAATTTCAATGCAGGAGACAGCCTTCCATTATGTTTCTCTATCACTCGATCAACAGCAAAATCATCCAACAATATTCCAGCAATCGTCTGTTTCTTCTTTCTTCCTTTTGACAATAAATCCAGCCAAATCTGTATGGATTATTTTGCACAAGACAGCTCTAACTTCCACGAACGAGTCGAAAGCAAATAATAAAGACAATTTGTGAAATATGAAAATCCTTTGGTATATGAGCGGGCAAGCATATGTTTCAGATTTGCAAAGGACCCTCACTTAAACTGCTTAATCTTGATTGCTTTTGTAAGAATGCATATCACTCTTTACCATGTTCTCTGGGCAGTAAACTACAAAGTAGTGACAGAGCATGAGGATATAATTAATGTAGACCCAAGTTTCAAAACATAGCATGCCAATACAAGGAGCAAGTCAATGTTTTTTTCTTCAAGATGCCCTGCTCATTCATTTGTATTTCTAATATGCAGGAGATGACCCAAATAGAATATTTATAATATATCCTACTGATGGCAATGGTTTTATCTTAGCCCGATTTGGGTTGTCATCCGATGGAACCCCTACCGATTTACCGCGAAAACCCTACCTATTTTCCATGGAAACCTTTCCGGGTTTTAAGCAAAGTTGGGAGGGTTTGAAGGGTTTCCATGGAAACCCTACCGAATTACTTGTTTTGGAAAATAAGAAGGGTTTCCCTGGAAAATAGGCAGGGTTTCCCATTTTGAAAATCGGACGGGTTTTCGAGGAAAATAGGTAGGGTTTTCATAAAATTATTTTTCATTTATAATATTCCCACGCGTGACTTCTATGGTCACGCATCCCGATATGCCAACCCTCCATTAAAGCGCACTTCTATCTAGAATTCAAAATTCAAATTCAAATTTAATATGGAAACCCTTCCTATTTTTCCCGTACTTGGAAAATAGAAAGGGTTTCCACATATGGTGGAAAATAGGAAGGGCTTCCCTGGACCTTGAATTTTTTTATTTTGTTTTTGAGCTACAATCTACATCTCTAAACCATTTTTCCTCTATTGTGCTTCCACTCCACGCTTGTGCCAATGGAGCACAAGGTCAGATTGTGTCATCGCCTTATTAGGAATTGGATGAACAATATGACATGTGGTTGATTACATGTGTCATCGAGGGAGTAGTTATCTTATTTAATTAAAAACTTATAGAGGGAGTAGTTATTGAGGGAGTAGTGCTTGAAATCCAGGTATCCATTGTAAAAAAGCCAAATTAATTTGTTTTCCAACAAATATGTTTTTTGCTTCAACCATATTTCATTGGAAAAAGTTAGTGGCAACCAACGTTTTCCTACTTGCAAATTATCACATTGGTTTAGGTTATTTGTAGCAATGCCAAATTCATGTCCATGCTGTACTATCCAAATGTCTTACTAGAACCTTGATCATCTAAAAAGGAAAGGCAAGCATCGTGGGCATTGTAGGCAGTCACTCCAAGTCAAACTGTCTCTATATGTGGGCATTGTAGGTGAACGATTCTATGGGTTACCATCTTCTAGAATTCTCTAGATTGTTTTAAAGACTCCATTTTAATATTCCATTTATCCAAGCAAGAATATATATTTAGAACACAGTCATGGAGGCCTAGACTAGATCAATTGCATGAGGTCAATGAATGGAAAAAAGTAGTGAAGTCGCATTTGGTAAAAGTGGGACTCATCCGAGTCCCATTTTTTCCGTGCACTCGGTTAAAATGACCAAAAAGGAT
>JAANSK020092575.1:0-16245 GCA_011763485.2 Isoetes engelmannii | reverse complement strand
TAAAGGTTACATGAACTCTTTATAGCCTACAAGGACTGGAGTTGAGAGTTTACCTCTTCCGTATAAGCATTTGTTGCTTCTTGAACTGAATCTTTCTGTTCTAGTTTCCTTTTTTCTCTGTTGTAGCTTCTCAATGGAAAAATCTTCTTTAACCAGATAGGTTTTGAGTGGTTTACCTATTAGTAGAAATGTTCTTCTAGCCAGAAGCTGGCCAGAGATTAGCAAGAGATAAGCATGAATTTATAATTGTATTCATTCTGTTCTAAAGCCTGTGAGTCTCACAAGCATTTGCAGAAAACCAGATTTCAAGTAAGTACTTATTCTCAATTTGGTTTGTGTTGTAACTATAGATGGCATGATAATCACTTGTAGCATTTGTATGGGCAGGATTAAAAAGATGTAGCACTTGTATACATCGATTTAGAAGGAAATAGAAATTATTCTATTGCATTTTTAATGTGAGATGACTTCAAGTAAGGGACACTTGTTCTCGTTGCTTTTGGTTATTACCAAGGGATGGCAGCAAAGAATGGAAAGATCAAGGACCCATTTTGAATGATCTGTACCTTGTTTGGTTGCTTATATAATATGTACGGGCTAGATTTAAAGGCAATGCATTTTTTACATTTGGGATTGCTAGAGTTAAGCTTGAAAGGTAGTGTGCCTCTCATTTTAGCTGTAGGTAGCTTTCCCTTTGCTCGTATCTTGGGCAGGAAACATTGTTGCATGTGCTGGTCTTGAACCTTGTGATAGCAGCATTGCTAACACACTTGACGTGGCTACAAATCTCATGCTTGGTATTTCTTTCTCTTACTAATCTTTTGAGTATGAGTCATTTGTGAATACTCCTTGCATCCTTAAGCCTGCTAGGTTCTAAAATGCGGTTCTGAGCTTAGATACACACGAAATAGAAAGCTAGAATTGCAGATTTTGTTGTTTATAATAGTTTCCCAATCCTTGTCTAGACTTGTATAAGCATGATTACATCCTTATCTTATGCCTCGTATTCACCCCTGTTGGGACTTCCAAACCTTTTCCTATGCCTCCTTATTAAACATCTACTATATCTGTTGGCCTTGCTCTTGGATGTTTAACCCAAAGCCCCATTTTGTATAAATTATACGTTTTCTTCCTTTGTATTTAAAACTGAAACCCCATTTTTGCACTTAACGTACTTGCACTACCTTCGTTTGTGTTTAAGTTGAGTTAAATGTTTTTCTTCTCCACCCTCTGATGAGACAACCATGCTATTGGACAAATGAGCAAACCATGCTGTTTCATTTCTAGATTGTTGCTGCAAATGGAGATGTTGTGCACACGAAGGTGTTTGTACACATTGTGTTCATAGGCATTACAATAGAAGTAGCTAGTTTTTCTATATTGCATGCTTTGTGGCCTGGATATTGTTTTTGTCAAGAGGTCAAGAATGGCTCGTATATTATGCCATTGTGGCGTCTTGGGGGAGGGGGACTTATGCCATGTGACTTTGTTTTTCTATTGTTCGCTAGCTTGTTCATCTGTCCTCATTTATTTTTGTCTTTTTCAGTCATTTGTTTTTGTCTTTTGCCGTTGATAGTAGAAGTATTCATGCCCTTTGCCTCTTATACATTCAAATGGGTGTAGCCTTAGTGTCTAGATTGTTGATGCAATTAGAGATATATGCACGAAAAGTATTTGTGTCTTTTCCATGTAGCCCTAGTGTCGTTGTTAATGGAGGTATATGCACGGACATGTTGCATGATTCTTGAATCTGTCTCTTTTGTGTATGTATTGCATTCCAATGGATGTAGCCCTAGTGTCATAGAATGTTGTTGTTAATGAAGGCAACCATGACCTATGCTTACAAAAAACATCCCCTAACTCAAACCCTTGCCTTTTGTCTTTGGCGCGATCCACCATTGGCTCCACCACTACATGATATGATACAACAATCTAGTAGCCAACCCATTCGAAACAAGGAAATAAGAGGATACAACAATCTAGTAGCCAACCCATTCGAAACAAGAAAAATACTAATATTATAAAAGGAGGACCATAATTTAACATAACGTCTCATTTGCCTGCTATAAATGTATATTCAATGGCTAACTAAAATGTGTTAATGGTTTAATCCAGACTTGATATGTAGATGCCTACTTTAACTCTTACATAATTAATAATTTGTTTGGCACATGATTTCTTCAACATTTAACCTATTTAAATGCAAATATATATTCAATGCCTAAAATTGCCCAAGCCTTCTGTTGCGCCTTTTTGCTAGTTTTCTTTTTTTTTACCCCAAAAAACAACTTCTCCCATAACAAACCAAAACAAAATAAATAAACAGGAGGAACACTATCATAATCATAAACAAGAAAAAAAATAAAAAATTCCAAAGTATTTTGTATCTTTTCATGCATACTTCGCATGCCAGGTTGACAAAGTCTTGCAACCAAAAAACAATCACGTAGAAGCAATTGAATCATGTTAGTAACTTTCTTACTTTCACCTAGCATTCAAAAACTGGGGTGAAAGTATTGTACATCAAGAATGTGACATTGAAGAGGAAAAGTAACAAAGAATAGGCAGTAGAATAGAGATATGCATGAGCACTCGAAAGAAAATTCCATGTTCAATGATGGCCAATCAAGTAAAAAAAAAGTTGTGCATGAATCCTTGGATAATGACTGTTGAACATTCCTGCTAAGAAACAACCATCTATTATACCATAAGCGGAGGCACAATAGATCTTGATCTGAGCCTGCTACCATGCCTCGTTCTCATATTAGAGTGGTCGATAATTAATTCTTGTTGTCATATAGGTAGAGCTCTTTCTATCTTCATTTGTTTCATCTAACTTTAGTTTGTAGAAAATGCATTATCCCAACCCAAACAACATTTGTTTACCCTAAACATTACCCATGCTGCAGCAAACTACAAAATCAAGTGAATAGAATACTGGGTTGAAGAGATTGTTACAATACACTGGTCATTTGACGGAGTAAGGAAAATCCATCATAATTTCAAATCTTGACAATAGGCCATTTTATTGCATTGATAAGTTTTTTCAGTCACGGCTCAATATGTCCAAATATGCTAAGTAAAGCATTGACCACAAAGGATCACCACCGAAAAGGAAGACAGTATATTAGTGATAAAAAAAGCACCAGATTAGAAACTCAAAACAAAACTAATTCAATTTGCAAGCCACATAGATAGTTGATGATCTCATCTAGTATTCAAAAACTGGGGTGAAAGTATAGTACATCAAGAATGTGACATTGAAGAGGAAAAGTAACAAAGAATAGGAAGTAGAATATAGGTATGCATGAGCACTCGAAAGAAAATTCCGTGTTCAATGATGGCCAATAAAGTAGAAAAAAGTTGTGCATGCATTCTTGGATAATGACTATTGAACCTTCTTGCTGAGAAACAACCATCTTCTATATTGTAAGCGGAGGCATAATAGATCTTGATCTCACCCCGCTACCATGCCTCTTCTCATATTAGAGTGGTCGATAATTAATTCTTTTTCTCATATAGTTAGAGCTCTTTCTATCTTCATTTGTTTCATCTAACTCTAGCTTTGTTTGTAGAAAATGAATTATCCCAGCCCAAACAACATTTGTTTGCCCTAAACATTACCCCTGTTGCAGCAAACAACAATATCAAGTGAATAGATTACTAGGTTGTTAAAAGAGATTGTTACTATACACTGGTCATTTGACGGAGTAAGGAAAATCCGTCATAATTTCAAACCTTGACAATACGCCATTTTATTGCATTAATAAATTTTTTCAGTCAGGGCTCAATATGTCCAAATATGCTAAGTAAAGAATTGAGTAGAAAGAATCACCACCCAAAAGGGAAGACAATAATTTGGAGTATATTAGTGATAAAAAAGCACCATATTAAAAACTCAAAACAGAGCTAATTCAATTTGCAAGCCACATAGATAGTTGATTATCTCACCATGTAGAAGAGGAAGCTGAAAGCTAGTGCATATCGATGGAATGGCACTTTGCAACCTTATGTCGGCATTGTTAGTTAGGTCTATGAGACTATGTTCATGTAGCTGGAAATTAAACATGTGCTTATGTTAGTTCTCAACTTGCAAGAAATTCAATACACCCTTTTCAAGCAAGCCAAATGCATGGTAGCTCTTGACCCCACATCATGTAGAAGAGAAAGCTGAATATCAATGCCAAGCAAAATCATTCGACGGAATTGCAACTCATTTCATCTTTGTTAGTTAGTCATGTAGTTTTCTACTTGCTACCAATATGAACCATCCACACATATGCAATATCTAAGTGTCCCGCATAGCAAGGATTTTGGACATCTTTGCTACAAAGAATAAGCCTCAAGCAACTGCCATCATATTATTCCTTGCTACAACCTCAGAATTCTTGCAGCTATTTAATATTTTCCAGGCATCTTCTGGGCTTCAACATTTACAAGGCATTCTCCTTTTGCAAAGACACCTAGGAAGATCTTACAACAACAGTAATGGTTGTCCTATTTTGAATGAAATAGAAGGAAACTGCCAATACAAATTAAGCGTTGAAGCAGCACTACCCTGGAAATACTACCAGCCTACTACCCAATTAGGATTAGTAATCAAACATTTGGCAGGGTTCGCTAGAGAGAAATTCAAGCTTTAGACGCTTAACCATGATGACTTTCCAGCTCTAGCCCATTCCAGTGTCTCTTCCCAGCATCTGATATCTTGAAAATAATATATATGCTAGCAGATTCAACAAATACCATGAGATTGACACTCTTGCCATTCCAGAATTTTGGGTGTCTGGCTTGATTTCAAATATTTTAGAATCCAGAAGCAAGTTATACAAAGTTTCAAAGTGTCAGACAAATATAACATGTTTGAAACAGAGCAGATGCAAATGTTATCCATCAGAATGCTGGATTTAGGCTATCAGAACCCAATCGTAATTGTTATGGTTGAAGACTCTTGAAGCCGACCACTTTGGCTTGGGTCGAAATTCTTGAAATCGTAATGTTCTTTCTAATTTATTAGATCATGCTTTAAAGCTTCATATTCAATTATAAGTTTCTCTGCGGGATTTGTCACAACTTAAAGCATCATTGTTCAAAGGAAATCGAGTCTTCAAAAGAAAGCATCAACTAAACAAAGTGATAAACAAAGCAGTATGACGTTCACTTGTTGAAAATTAACTCAATCCAACACTGAAGCATATAACTAAATTTATGAGTTCTGAAAATTACATAATTACAGGAGTTACATTTCATCGTCATCGGAAAGAACTTCGGGTAATTTCTGTAAAAAAAATTTCCTCATCTAAAGGATCCAGCCTATATACAGCATGTTCTAACATATAGTTGTGGCATGTGAAGTTTAATTGCATAGATCTGTCTTGTGAATACTATGTCCTTAGTGTCTTTACTGCAAGGATCAAAGCTGACAGTTGATCTAGGGGCTTTTTGTAATACATACCTTCTACGACACTTTCAATGGCAAGGTACCATGTTCTATTGAGTTAGAATTCTTTTTTCACTATCCACTTTGATTTAGTGCATGCAAGAATCCAAAATTTAGCATCCTCCTCGTTGCCTTTAGGATCAACAACCGCAAAATTATCACCGTCTCTAAGTGCCTCTACTAACATGGTAGGATTGGAGGAGAATAGGGACCTACTAGATTTACGATCCGCCTCAATGTCAGCACGCACATTGGACAATCATCAACATAGTCCTTGTTCACACAACTATCCCACATGCCATCCAAGCAGTAGCTGCAGAAACACAAAAGTTCCCTCGTGGGTAAAAGCATGTTAGGGTGTGCCTTAAAAAGTATTATTTAGGGACCACGAAAGTGTTCAAAAAGGTAGCCCAGCACTGGGTATTGGGTACCTGCGTAATATCTCAATAAAAGGTACGTTTAGAATTGTTTATTTATTTTGGCCTTCAATAACATTATCTTTATCTTAACTTTGACTATTAACATGTCTTTTTTTATTTTACCTTTTTTTTTTTTTTTTTTTTGAATTAGAACATGATTACATATTATAAACGGGACCGTTGCGGTGGTCCCGTTTCAAGATTCCCTTCAAAAAAACAGTGTAGCCTCTAAAAATGGCATTTTTAGAGTAGGATGTCTTAAAAGCAAAGATTGCACTTTCAAATATGCTGATTTTACTTTTCATACTTACTAATTCCAAAATAGATATTCAAAAACATGTACGTTTCAAAATGAGCACTCAAACATAATATCAACTACGTTAAAGTTGCTAGTTTCCAAAACGCTAAGAAAGTCATTACATAGCAAAATTGTGAAATTGAAAAAGACGGAAAACAAGGGATATTTTTTTCTTTTAATAAATAGTCACACGTAGTTTTTTGTAAGATTTATGAATCTAACTTATACCTATCCTCAATCTTCAGTAGACGTTTGATCACAATCTTATTCTCAATCTCATCAGGCAATGTGGCCAGGGCAGCCAGTCGAACATTAATAAAATCAACTGCTTCCTTGGCATAAGGGATTGACTTGATTCATTTATTTGATGGCATAATCAAGTGAACAATTCTAATACATAAGCGCCCTCAACTTACTTTATTCTGCAAGTCCCATTACTCAATTACTCTCATCTCCATTGGCCTGAATAAAGAGCACGATTTAGTATCATTAATTCTCCTTCAGTTCTCTGTAATATTGGTTGGATCAGATCACGAGATGGTTATTGTTACAATGGGCCCATTGTCTACTACTTCTGGCAGACTTCATCCTTTAAAGCGTTTTAATTCTATCGCCAATAATGATGTGAGCAATGCAAGTATAAGTAAACTTTGTCAACAATGAAGGTTACAACAAGCTCTCCAAATTTTTGAATCTCTGGACAACATAAGCAGCCAATCATACTTGGTTGCTTGCGGGTTTCTATTGCAGTGCTGTGTGAAACTGAAGGCTTTGACAGACGGAAGGATGGTCCACAATCAGCTTATGAAGAAAGGATTAAAACCAAATCATGTTGTAGGCAATAATCTTATCAATATGTATGCCAAATGTGGTTGTGAGGGTGCCAGAGTTATACATGAGGAGACGACAACAAGAAACGTTTATATTTGGACTACAAGGATCAGGAGTTATGTGCAACATGGGAATGGAGTGGAGGTACTTAAGCTCTTCAGAGAAATGTACCAGGAAAGGTTAGAGCCAGATAGAATGTTTTGAGTGCATGCACAGGTGCTGCAGCTTTAGAGCAGGGTAAATTAGTACATGCTAGTGTTCTCGTAAGCAAGTGTGGATCAAATATTATTGTGAGCAATGCTCTTGTTGACAGATATGCGAAGTGTAGAAGCATGGGGGATGCCCGACAAGTTTTTGATGGGATGCCTTCAAGAGATGTTATGTCATGGAATTCTTTAATTGGAGGATGTGTTCAAAATGGGGATGGAAGTGAATCTCTCGAACTTTTTGAGATAATGCAGCAAAGTGAAATAGAGCCAAATGAGACGACAATAGCCAGCACGCTTTGTGCTTGTACAAATGTAGCAGCTCTAGAGCAGGGGGAGCAAATCTGTGACACCTTCCTAAAAGCAGAAAGTGGGCTAGATACCTTTGTTGCAAGTGTTCTTGTAGATATGTATGCCAAATGTGGAAACATAAAAAATGCCCGTAAGGTCTTTGACAGGATGCATGCACCAGATATCGTAGTATGGAGTACTTTGATTACAGGATATGCACAGCATGGAGATGGAAAGGAGGTTTTCAATAAATGCAATGGCGAGGCGTAAAAGGAAACAATGTAACCCTTGTGTCATTTCTAACTGCATGCGGTCGTTCATTCCTTTTAGATGAAGCTTGACATTACTTCAGTTCCATCACCTATGACAATGGCATTACATTGTCAATGCAACACTATTCTTGTTTGGTAGATATTCTTGGTCAGAGCCAAACACCACCATCTGGATGTCCTTTCTTGAAGTTTGTGTAATCCATGTTGACGTCGATCGTGCGCAATGGGTGATGGAACAGATTCTTAGGTTGGACTCTTTAAATATAGCTCTTGTTCTCATATCAAATGTCTATGCTATGGCTGGAAGATGGGAAGCAAGGACATAGATAAGAGAAGTGATTCAAAAGATCTATTCAAATGAAGAACCAAGAATATGATTTTATTTTCGTGCCAGGCAATAATTAACATGGAACAGTTATATGACCAGCTTTGAACTTTAAAATACATGTCAGATATTACAGAAATGTGCAGTAATGGTCAATCCTTGGCGTGATTCCAGAGTGAAATTGCCTTATTGACATATTTGTGTCTAAGCATACAATATTTGGCGTAAATGTAACATGTCATGAGCACCAAGAATGTTGATTGCGATAAGGAAGCAAAAACACGATAAGACTGCAGTGCAGAAGCATGGAGAAGGTTAGTTTCTGGTCCATCAAAAAATTCACTCTTCGACCTTGTGTGTCATTCACAAGGTACATAAGCAAATACAGATGACAACCAGAAATTCCGATGGTACAAGGGACTAGCATGTGCCATATGAGAACAATATGGGTAAACAGGTCTGAGAGGGGAGTGGTTTTTTCCCAAAAAGGGTTTTTTTATCACTCACTTTCAGATCTGAGACTGGAAATCAGTCGCCCAGTGTCTTAGGACCTTGTAGAAAAGATGTTAAATGTGGTGTTAGAAGCTTTGCACACCATGTATTCGTGGTCATAAGACTCTTATAGGTCAATATGATGCTTCCTCTTCCTCTTCCGGTATCTTGTATCTAAGCTTGCTTTCTGGTTGTGGCAACTAGTCTCGTTATGGAGTAGATTCACCATATTGAAGGAATGGAGTTCCATCGAAGGGGAGAATGGTAGAAGGCATCCTTTTGATAAGAATATGTAAGGAAGCATGCCTTTTTCTACATTTAGGAAGATGGTAGAACCTGTGTCGAACCAAAGACTACCTAATTTGGAGACTGATGATGTTAAGCTACAAAGGGTCCAGGGAGACAGCTACAGGTAGAGTAAAAAAAATACTTATGAGAGAACAATACAGCGAGCATGATTATTTTGTAGTTTGGGTGGAAGGGCAACATATGCAAGAGGTTTTGATATGCGATCTTCTAATTAGCACAATACTGGCGTTCCAGTTTGATAGTCCCAGTTCTTCTCAGACAAAGCTCACTTTGAGTGTCAAGGCGCTTAGTGGCTGGATCTTGAATATTCCTTTTGTTCCTGTGCATCAGGCTTTTACCTCAGCTTTTGTAGTCAGGCTGTCCATAGTTTGAACAAGCTGTCTGACTGATTAGAACAGGATCACATGGATCTCCATCTCCATCACTTGTTAGCTTTGTGCCTTGTCCAATGTTGTAGCAGGCTTGCAATTTTCATATAAAACCTGACCAAAAGTCCTTTTTTGGATGTTATGTGCATTCTGTCATACTTCCAACTCCAAGGTAAACATCAGTACATCTCAATCAGTAATTCCAACAGGTGTGGCTTGATATTTGATGAGCATGTGCATAATGATGGTATCATCCACATATAAGGTGAGAATACAAATCTTTTCATCAGTAGATTTCCAATATGGTGCTTGAGATCTTGTAGTTTTTTGTGCGATTTAAGTAATTATTATTAACACACTAGTGTTCTTGCCCTGGTTTTTATAAATCCTTGGGCTGTTTCTTATATATGGTGTCTGGTAAAGTCAACCTTTACTGGCTGCTAATGCTCCTACTGTTGACATTCTTGCAACAGGTGCAAGACCTCTGTATGATCCAGCCCAAACTGCTGATTATAGCCTTTAAACATCAACCTGCTTTATGGTACCATTTGATTCCCTATCTTTTATCCAGACTTGTAGGTCTAGAAACCAAATCGATGCACCTTGTTTTATAAACATAATGTCGAGAACCTAAGGATATTTGGCAAATGCAGCTATTCCTTAAGAAAAAGTCAAACACCTAAGAAATCTACAACAGAGCATTAAGTGCATCGTCATTCAACATCCTCTGTTGCAGAAAGGCTGGAAGTTCTTTGATCCCAAAACAAGGATAGTATTTGTATCCAAAAGTTCTCAATTTGTTGTGTTTGCACTCTGACACTACAAATCAACCTGCTCCAAGTTCAGAATTAGTTCTGCTCAAAGATGACAGAATTGGATGTCAAATGTTCCAGCCACATCTGAAGCTCCTAGTGACTATGACTTATGTGATAACATGGATAGTAAGTAGCTCATGAGGGCTTCCATCTGCCCCACTCTTCTCCTACAAGATCCCTAACTTTGGCTGGCCTGGAACCCCTTTGATATAAGTGTAATTATGCTGTGACATCATAGACTTTTGAATAAGCAGCAGCAATTAGAGACTGGAGTGCAGGAAGAAATGACAAATACTCTTTTTTTGGTTCCCAAGAGTCTCAAATGGAGTCGTATTTTGTTGGCTTGATATGTTGCTCTGGCTAGAACTTCGACCAGAGCTTTGCAACCAAAGCTTGTGACGCCAACATAGAGCAAACAATATTTGGAGAGCTCTGCTAGGCTACTCCATTGGGGTGTGGGCATATGGAATAGTAGCTCCTTGCTTATGTCATGCGCAATACAATAGGCATAAAATGCATACTGAAGGCTTTTATTTTCCTGCCCAGCTGAGCTTCAAGGTAGTCATGAAATTCTTTAAATATAGAAAAGGCCTGACCCTTCTAGATTGCCAAACCCGGCATTGACATTGCTATAGCATTTAAGTCTAACTTTTGTTTCCTGCAGTAGGTTAGTGCTGCATACGCAGTTATTTGTAGAAGCTGTAGGTTATACACCCAACAAAACACTGTGTTGCATGATGTCGAAGAGCAATTGAAGTTACATGTTGCTTAGCCATCATAATGAAGAGCTTGTTACGGCCTTCGAGACTGATTAGCTTTTGTGTCTGTTGTTTCATGTTTATCTGATCAACCATTTTCACCAAGTCCTGTTATTGTTGCTATAACATGCGTTTTGTTTTGTCATGACCATGCTACGGGTTACTTGCAAAAGTATGGTATCATGTTCTTGATGGTGGCATTGCAGCACACTGGTCTAACATGATCCCCTACACTCTACAACATGATCCTCACTTCTAATGCACCTGACATAGCTAAAAGTTTGTCTTTAAATGATGCTTCATCTGCTAAAATAGTGGCTTAGTGAACTACAAATTTAAGATCTAATTTGAGAAGCGAGGCCTTTGATGGAAACAAGCAAAAATGTTCTATATCTGATGGAAATATCATAGAATGCTTCAACATCTCCATCATCATCAATACCTACATTCATTGTTATCAATACTTCCTTATTATTTAAACGCTTCTGTCTTTTCAGCCTGTTATGCTATGCTGCTGAGCCTTACATAGCTTTATGCTTTTGGTTGGTTGGTTATTTCTGATGTTGGTACGCTATATTTATGTTTACTGTTCATTTTGGATCCAACGCACATGGGAGTCTACTGTTCATTTTGGATACAACGCACATGGGGAGTCTTCAAGTTCGATTAACTTCCTCACCAAACGCTTTCTAGTCATAACGATCCAATTGCAGACAGGGAATTAAAACAGGGCAATTCTACAAGGTAAAATAGCTCTGAAAAGTGGGAAGCACCCTTCCAAGAACAGGAGCAGGAAGAGAATGAAGTTCGAAGAAGAATTTGAGGCACAAAAGGTGCCAGAATGGAGCCCAAAGTACTGCAACTACGAGGAGCTAAATGCATGGATCAAAAGCATTGGCAAAGAAAAGGCAGCAGGGGCAGGAGGATCGAATCCGTCCACTAAACGGAGTGCCACATTCCAAAGAATTATGAGTGCGGTGGCTCCTAGAAAGGAGCTGAGAAGGATTGCCACCGCATTGAGGACACAACCTCCGCCCCCAACTCCAGCTGAACAAGAGGAACATCATAAAACTGTGAGCAAATGTTTAAATCTTTTGTGATACAGAATAGAATAGTTCATTCCACCTGAATACGCTTATACAAATAGAATAGAATAGAATAGAATAGAATAGAATAGAATAGAATAGAATAGATTTACGTTAATTCCAACTGAATACCCTAAAGGATTTGTATGTTTTATGAGTGTACAGGTGCATGTAATTGAGGCAAAGCAAAGGCAGTGTTCAGATAATGCAAGTCATCTTATGAAAGAGATCGAGGAGGAGCTGCACAAGGTCAACATGTTTTATGCAGAAAAGGAGGAGGAGTTCACGGCGAGAGCCAGAGAATTGGACGATCAGATGGAGGCATTGTTGGATGAAAAGAAAGGAAATGAAAGGTCCCGATGCGGCTACTTGGCTCCAGTGAGAGAGGAGGAAGAAAGTCAAGGCGGCAGCATATCTAAGGCTTTGGTTATCCGCGCTGTTGACCCCGCCTCTCTTTTGCTTTCAGCTGCTGCAAACGTGGCCCAATCGTCTCCCTTCCTCTATGATGCTGCAAACGTGGCCCTTCGATCCCGAATGTTCGAGAAAGCCAAGATCACCCTTCGCCAAGCTTTCCTCGACTTTTACCATGGCCTCTGTATCTTGCGCAACTTTGGGTAATTTATGGCCTTGCTTTTTGTGTTTCTTTTGGTTCTCATCATCTCATCCTTCTTCAGGACGCTTAATGTCATTGCCATCAGCAAAATTCTCAAGAAATTTGACAAGGTAAGTTCAATGGCTTGCCCTCATCTAGTCTAACCTAACATCATGTACTCTTTTGCTAGGCTACAGGAGATAACCTCAGCTCGATGTACATGAAAACCATTGAAGAGTCTCGCATCAACCAAGTTGACAAGGAAAGTAACTTTTTTGTCCCCCAGCCCAGCCCAGCAATCCACACCCCCCCCCCCCCCCCCCCCCCCCCCAAAACAACATGCAAATCCGGCTCCTGTTATTGCAAATCCGGCTCCAGCCGTCGAAGAATCGATGCAGTCCAACCCAACTCTTGAAGAAGACGATGATGCTATGGAGATGTCATGGTTTAGAACAGTTCATGTGTCCATGAGCAAATGTGCGTTGACAGATTTGTTGACATGGAGATTGATGTCGAGCCTGAAATTGTGGAATGGGCTGCTTCTGCTCCAAACAATCAGAAAGTACATGTGGAACATGTTTTCTTCAAGGACAGGCACAAAAAGTGGGTTCTAGCTGAGATCAGGACTTGCATGGCAACATGTGATTACTGTGCCCCTGCTGCCGCAGCCAACCTTTGAATCTTTTGTGTTTTTTTTATGTGGACAGATCTTTACAGAAAAACCCCCCTCCTGCTCTCATTGTTATCTTTTTCTTAAGAAAAAAAAAATGTTTTCTATTTACATTTTGAGTAACCAATGGCTTGAATGCCAACTTTTGTACCAGTAAATGATATGACTACCAGCTTGAGATATAACCTTTTTTCTTATGAATGCAATATCTAAGTTTTATGTAACTGTTGGATTTTTACGGTTTTTGTTCTTGCAGTTTAAACTCTGTAGTCAAGAACTTGTAACTTTATTCTTTTTCCTAATCTCGTGTTTATGTTATTCATCCATACAGGTTAGGAGTGTAGCAGATTGGGTGAAATTTTCCATCTCTTATTTTATTGTTGTAAACATTTGTAGTTGATGTTGTGATTTCAATTTCTGTCCAACAGAAGTTACTGTAATGCAATTTCTGAATTATACAATTTGTTTTTCTATTTGATCTTCCAAATTTCAGTACACCAAAAATCATAACAGGTACAAAGATTGAAGAATTCTGGAAAAAAGTAATGGTTATGAAACAATGGAAACAGTATTAACAAACTCTACAACAAAACATGACCATCCAAGTTCTCGAACAGAACATGTCTCAATCTCCTTGTTTCTTCAGTCTTCTATTCATTGCTTCAGTCTCATAGTAGTATGCAGGTTCAGCTTCTTCTTCAATTGGCAACATGCCCCAACCATGTTTCTTCAGTCTTCTATTCATTGCTTCAGTCTCATAGTAGTATGCAGGTTCAGCTTCTTCTTCAATTGGCGGGACGTTAAAAATGTTTCTTTCTTTCTTTCTTTCTTTCTTCCATGATACAGAAGTTCCAAAGTACACAAGTAGCATGAATAATCTTGGATGCCTTTCGAACATGCACTGGCAGATGCTTCAAAATTATAAATTTTTTCTTAACTATTCCAAAGCCATTTTCTACACAAACCTTGCCCCTGCAGATCCTTTTGTTGAATCTTCCATATGGACCATGAACCTATGAAAACACTTTCAACAAAAATGGTCTGCTGGAATAAGCAGAGTCACCAAGTAGAAGTGGAGGAATGTTTACTTGCACCTGTTCATCAGTGGGCTGTCCTTTCTTCAGCTTTCTTCCACTTAGAGTGACAACTAGTTAGATCAGAATTTGTTTAGATGCAATCTTATTGTATATGGAACTTTTTCTAAATTGATTAGAGTCATGGACTGAGCCTGTTCTAGTCACACAAACATTTATGAATAACCTGCTATGAGTAACAATACCTTGCATCAGACAAGAGTGCCTCTCATGTCTGCTGTAATAATCATCCCCTCTGTCTTTTTTCTTGAGTTTTCTCCATAAGAAGATGTGAGAACCATCAACTGCACCATAGACATTTGGCAAACCTGTTGCATCATGAAATTCCTTTATACATTGTGTTAATCTTGCTCCTGAAGGCATTGCAACAAACCTTATATACAACATTGTCTTGGAAGCCAACACTAAAGTGATCTTTTTAGTGTATTTCTGTACTCTGGCTTTGCCAACATAGAATCTTTGGCCCACATGTAAAGGCATATCTCCATGTGCAAGGAAATAAAGAACCATTGCAACTGCGTTCCTTAGATCAACAGGGGGTCGAACTTTGGCTCCTGGCCTAATGAGGTATGGTACAACTAAACCAACTAGTTTCTCGAAATGAGCCCTTTTCATTCTGTGCCACATATCATCCTCATAAGAGGACAGACAATTCCAAGCATGGTTATCTAGAATATCCCATTGAGTACGTTGTCTTGGAGCAATCCAAAATCTTCTAGGCTGTCTCTTAACACTACCCGAACCAGCTAAAATCAAAGCCGAGGAAGAACATAAGAACATACCATTGTTGTCTTCGAAATCATCGTCTTCAAAGATATTCATTGGATCTTCTAACTCATTTAGTTCAATTAGCTGAAAACAGAGTCTTTGGAGAGCGAATCCGAGTGTAATGGTCCGGAAAAGCATGGCAATCATGCCAAGAATCACTGGATCCATCCTAAGAATGCCAGAAATGCAGCCCTAAACAAGAAAGACAATGAAAGAATTATCCCACAAAGCCCACCGAGTATGAAATGGAGGGAAAGAAATATCCCATATTCTGAAACTCAATTCAAATTTGGAGGAATTATCCCACATTTACCTACCCAGCCAGACCTGATGAACAGACTTCTTCTCTGGCAGTGAGCCTAAATTCGAGGCCTAACCGAGGCTGTTAAGGCTCGAGAGGTGAGCTCCTCTCCTCTCCTCCCAGAAAAATACGTACAAATCTGGGAGGAACTGTATAGGATGAGAGGTGGGTATTTTGACGAGCATGTGGCCAACGCAAGAGAGGAACTAGCGAGAGAATAAAAAGAGAGAAACTAGAAAGAGGAACTAGAGAGAAAATAAAAAGAGAGAAACTAGAGAGAAATTAGAGAGAGAGAGAGAGAGAGAATACATAGAGAGGGAGAGACTAGAGAGAGAGAGAGAGAAACTAGAGAGAGAATAGAGAGAGAAATTAGAGAGAGGTGGGTATTTTGACGAGCATGTGGCCAACGCAAGAGAGGAACTAGCGAGAGAATAAAAAGAGAGAAATTAGAAAGAGGAACTAGAGAGAGAATAAAAAGAGAGAAACTAGAGAGAAACTAGAGAGAAATTAGAGAGAGAGAGAGAGAGAGAGAGAGAGAGAATACATAGAGAGGGAGAGACTAGAGAGAGAGAGACTAGAGAGAGAATAGAGAGAAATTAGAGAGAGACTAGAGAGAGAATAAAAAGACAGAGAGAAACTAGAGAGAATAGTGAGAGAGACTAGAAAGAGAACAAAAAGAGAGATAAAAAGTGAGAAACTAGAGAGAAAAATTAGCTAGCTAGAGAAACTAGAGAGAGAATAGAGAGAGAGTATAGAGATAGATGCCTTGGCCACATGCTGACTTAGAGAGAGAGAGAGAGAGAGAGAGAGAGAGAGAGAGAGAGAGAGAGAGAGAGAAGTGAAGTGAAGTGAAGTGTATTACGTCTTTTGGGAGGCCTCCCAGGCCTATAAGACGACATCATTATACATCA
>JAANSK020092464.1:0-16254 GCA_011763485.2 Isoetes engelmannii | reverse complement strand
TCCCTTTAGATTCAGAAATCGAGTTCAAGTTCCTTGGTATTTTTTGCCAAGAAGTGAAAAATAACCGAAATAACGACAATTTTCAAGACTTTAGGCGCACCAGCCCGCCAAGTCACTTACCTTTCACTTTTAATTACTTAATAAAAAAGAGTACATTCAAAATAAAAGTTTAACCAAGGGGTATTACCTCCATTGGCGTAGTCTACCAAACTACTATCTAGAGAATGTTTTAAAGTGAGCAAGAGGAGCATTAGAGGAGGTGCAACCTCTGTCCACAAAAAACTGAAAGCAGAATAACTAAGAACTAAAAATTCCTCCTGTGAATTACACATGCCGACAGGAGGAATGAAATATACAGAAATATATACATCTTGAACTTCAAAAATGGAGCAAAAATTGATAATGTCTTGAAAGCGCCAAAATCTCCATCTGCAACCATGCCACATCTTCCTAGCAGTTGTACCAAACTTATGAATTGATTCCTTATCAAGTGCAGTGCTGATCAAATTATGGTGTGCACAGTGTCTTCTGATTGGAACCAAACAAAGTCCTCATCGAAATCACCAATACCAAGTTCAAGTAATACAGGAAGAGACTGCCAAGCAATCAAGATCCAGGTGTGAACATATGCTAAGATCCAGAGGAAATGGAAAGGAATGGTGTCTAGAGCAGCAATTCCTTCTGTCACAAACTTGTACATATGATACTCATAGCTTGCTCTAAAGGCCTTGGATTGAACTTTGGACATAAAGTTACTGAAAGAAAAGAGCAGAATGTTCAGAGACCAAGTCTGGTAGCCATGCAGCAAGATTTTCTTGAATTTTGAGACAAAAGACTGGAGATGAGGAGGGAGTGAAGTCTGACCAAGAGCCTGGAGCTGGATCCAGGCTTCATTGTCAGATACACTGTCAAATTGTAGGTGGTCATCCATCAGCTCTGTCAAAAGATTCAACAAATCTAAAATCCAAGAAATCATTAGAAGATAGGTGAAGGTGTTTAGGCTGAAAGAAATAAAAATGACCAACAAAGTGACCAAAAGCAAGCCATCTTTTGTCAAAGTTCTCTCCCCTTTTGGACCTATGAGACATAGCACAAGAGGTTAATTCAACCATGAAAAGATAAACAATGGTATTGAAGAAGATGTTGTTGCCTTTTAGAAGATGAAGGATGTTTCTATTTGGATTCAATCTAAAGCCATTTTGATACATAAGGTCCTTAAGCCAATTCCAGAAAGGAGCAATTCTTGGGCATTGAAATATATGGATCACAGTTTTAGTAGCATATTTACACATCTCACAGCATGTGTCTAAAGCAATTCCAGAATTAGATAATCTCTTGGCTATTAACGATTTGGAAGGAAGTGCCAAATGTAAGGCCATCCAAGACATTAGTTGCACTTTAGGTTGACAATAAGTCTTCCAACAGCTTCTCAGGATTCTAACAAATTCATGTTTTGCAATATTCCAAATACTTAGAATTTTATCAGGTTTCAACTTGGAAATACCCCTATACGCTTTGGAGACACTGTAGCCTGCTTTCTTCCCTTGAAGCCAGTTGCAAGAGTTATCAATGCCATAACATGATAATCCAATAATGCAAGCCATGATGTGATTGTGGATGATTCTATCAGTATGTGTTGTTATGCCAAAGGCCTGAAAAGACCATAAAGCAGCTTGGACAAATCTTACCCGACCAAGGTCAATGGGAGGTCTTGGTTGTAAAGATCTTTTCAAACAGACACAGGCTTTGGCTGCTAAACTAGTGTGGAGGGCCTTGTTTGATGATCAGGGAGCTCCAGCCCTGGCTTTCATCAGGTACTGGCTGAACAGACCAAAGCCAGTAGGCAGCAATGCAATTCATCATCAACTTCCAGATTATGCCTTCTATCAATTCAATGCTGCTCCAGGTACTTCAGTAATAATGAGAAGGATTCTTGAAGGATGGAATGAAGTTTCTCATTGCTTCCATGCAGACAACATCAAACAGGTTAGTTCCAAATTTCATTTCTTCTTGCATCATAATCTGCAGCCAAACGAGTCAGGATGCTTGGCTCTAAAACACCCTCGAAAATATAGGGGATGGTGAGTCTAGCAGGTTTCAATGTCATTGCTGACTTGAAAGATGGTAATCAATGGCTGACTTGGAGCAGATATTTCAGAGAATTCAAAACTCCCTCACTAATAAGAAACTGTACAAAGATATTATGCAGGCACTTGAAGGTTGGCAGAAACAATGTGGAATCTTGTGCCTGGAGCATCAGGGGGAAGAAGCAGTACAAGATTTCCAGACTCTACAAGCTCCTCCTAGACCAATCAGATCTGAAGACCACTGCTGTTTGGGGATGCTCAAATGATGAATCAGTGAAACTCATCACTGATGGCTGGACAGTTTATTGTGCTCAAAAGATTGTCTTCTTTAGGTGGCTTCTACTCAATCAAAGTCTTGCATCCAATGAAAGGGCATCCAGACACATTCCTGGTGTTTTCAACTTATGTCCTCTTGGCTGTTTGCAGGCTGAAACTAGCACGCATATCTTTCAATGCCCGAAACTGTGCCCTTTCTGGATTGGGCCAGGAACCTCTGTGGTGGAACTCCATGCTCTTCCAGTGCTGAATTTTTAGCCTTCCTCCACTTCCCAAACCCTTTCTTGGGAACCATCAGGTCTTTGACCTTGTGGGCAATCTGGAAACACAGGAATAGATTACATCATGATTCCTTGCCCTTCAACCTTAATTGGTTAAAAGCCTGCTTTCAGACAATTCTTGTTGAGACTGCAATAGCACACAGAAAGATGAAGGGCCAGTCTTATGATCCTCATTGGGACACTCTTGGCAATTTCTATGGCTTCTTTGCATTCTTTAAATTGTCTTTATCTGATGTTGTCTGATGCTGATGGCAGACTTTGTAATTCAACATTCTGATATGGTGATCCCTCCAGGCCTGGGGAGGTATGGTAAGCCAATCTTGGCTAAATGGATCAGAAAGCAGATCGAAGAGAAGATGCAGACTTTGAAGCAAAAAGTGCTGGCTCAGGTTGCACTCGAGGTGGTTCTAGATAATGAAGACATCTGGTGGTGGAACTGCTCAGCTCTGAGGCAAGTGTTTGAAGATCTTCGGGCAGAATATTTTGACTTCACCTCCAAGCTGATGCTGGAGTTTATGGATCATACCTCATTCACTTTGGATGAGATGGAAACTCTTTTCCATCTTGTGGAGGTTTGCATTCTGGAGTTTGACCTTGGTCATGACTGAACTCTCAATCTGTGACAATGGTTGCCTGCTAAACAATGATTTTTGATGATGCTATAATTACAGTCCCATAATTTTATAATCTGGGGCTGTACATATCTTTTTGCCTCTTCCCTTTTCTTTGGAAAGAGACTTGTAGTATCGAGGTTTTGTTTTTTTCCTTGGTACTACTGTATATTCATGTAATTTTCCTACATGTAATATAGAACCACTGCCTTAACCTCAAAAAAAAAAAAAAAAAAAAAAAAAGATGATCTTAACTCCTCCATGTGCCACTATGCCACAGATCAGCTAGAATTGAAATTCCAGCATTTTCCCATTTTTTACATACCTTTGGATGTTGCTCAGCCAGGAACGAGTAACCTTCTCTGCTAAACAAAGGAGACCAAAAAATAGAAAAGGAACCAGAATCTTGGGATAGAGGTTTATGGTGAAACGAGGGTAAGATATGGTTCCAAGCTTTGATAAGTTTCCTAATCACATTGGAAGTATTTGGGCCAGGAATGAAATTAATAAAGGCCGAGTCAGGGAAGGAATGAGGGCAATTCTTCTTGCCTAAGGGAAGACTTTTACTGAGCCAATATCTGATAAATGAACATGCATCCCAAGCCTCCATTTCTCCTATCAAGTGCCAATTCCTTCCAATTCAAATAGTGCATGCCTTTCCAAATGAAATCTCTAACACATCTTTCAATCAGATTATAAGACTTGACATCAGCTATTAGGACAGATGAAAAGTATATGTGAGTGCTAGCTAAGATAGAGTTAGCCACCAAGATTCTACCTGATGTTGTAAGATTTCTCGAGATGCCACTAACTTTTTTCTTGATTCTGTTGACAATACTATCCCAGGCACCTTTAGAAGAGTTATTAGTTCCAAGGGGCAGGCCAAGTAGAGTAATAGTGTCACACGGGTTGACTATTTTGATACCTCTAACATTAATGCTAGGGTCTGGATTTTCCCAAAGAATAGAGCTCTTTTCCAGATTAAGGAAGTCACCAGAGGCAACACCAAAGAGATGAATACAGGAAAACAGATTTTCAAGAGTGGAATTCTCAGCTTTGACCACTATAAACGTATCATCTGCATACTGAAGGATAGTAATCTGTTCACTAGAATCAGGCATGACTAGGCCAGCAATCTGATTTGAGTTTTGTAAGCAAAAGACAAGTCTAGCCAGGATCTCAGCCACTGTTAAAAAGGGGTAGGGTGCCAAAGGACAACCCTGCCTCACACCTCTTTGGACAGGGAAGAAATCTGTTGGGATCCATTGATTAAGATAGAAGAGTAAGCATTATTATTAAGACCAAGAATTCTCTGAATTAGATCTGGATGGATACCAACACAATCCATAGCATGCTCAAGGAAATTTCAATTGATACAATCGTATGCTCTCTTAAAATCCAGTTTAAGGAGAAGGCAATTTTGTTTGGAAAGACGGTTCCAGTGTAAGGCCTCATTACAGCTATATAATTATCCAGAATGAATCTTTTAGGCAGAAAAGCAGATTGACAGCTAGAAATGTTCTTCTGAAGATGATCTTTGATTCTATCTGCAATGATTTTAGCCACTATCTTGTATGTAGTGTTGGTGAGGGAAATAGGTCTCCATTCATTCATTGAGGTTGGGTTGGATTTCTTAGGAATCAGTGAAATAAGACTTGAAGTGTAAGCATGGTGGAGCTCGAGATGATACCAATAGCCTCTAACAAATAAAGTAAGATTCTTTTTTAGACAGTTCCAAAATTCTAGGTAGAATTCTGGTGGAATGCCATCTGGGCCAAGGGCCTTACCATGTTTCATCTTAGTTAGAGTCTTGAAGATCTCAATTTTAGTTGGGCAAATGAGGACATTATCACTCATTGTTTGAGTATGATGGATGGAACTGAATATCTGAAACTGGGCGTCTATCATCTCCTGGTTTTCCATATCTGCCTTGAATAGATTGTTGTACTTAGATAAAATAAAGTTTCTAATAGAAGAGTCATCTTAAACATTAACTCCATTGTCATCATGGATTTGGGTGATTGCATTATTTAGGAGCCTTTGTTTGGCCTTCTTGAAGAAGGAGGAAGATGAATTGTCTAGCTCCTTAGCATACATAATCTTAGCTTTTAAGGCTAACCCTCTTGCTTGGTACTCTTCTATCTGTTTGATTTCCAACTCCAAGCAGTTCTTTTCTTCATGGAGATGTAAACAGTTAGGCAGAACAAGGAGTTGATGTCTGCATATTTTGATTTTGTCATACAATCCTTCATTTTTTTACCCCATTGCTTGATCCGGCCTTTGCATTTCTTCAACTTGCTATAGAAGGCAGCCATAGATTGATGAGCTTTGAGAACAGGAAGAGATTGATAGAAGGATCTAAACTCACTACAGAATTTAGAGTTGTTGAGGAGAGATGTATTAAGCTTGAAGCACGTATTGCCATTTTTAGGAATCAGGTAGTTTTTGAACTCCATTATCAAGGGCTGGTGGTCAGACAGAGAAGCACCTAGATCTCCATTTACAATACAGTTATCCAGAGCTGAGGATGAGCTAGCAATGTAGACCCTATCAAGATTGCGGAAGGTTCTTTCACTTTCTTTCCTCTTGTTGGACCACGAGAACTTCATGTTAGAACAAGGGATGTAGTAGAACATGTTCTTGGCCAGTAAATCATTCCAGCTTGTTCTCTCAGCAGCAGACATATTGATATGGTTACCAAGTTTTATATCCCATTGGGGGGTATTATTAAAGTCTCCAGACATGATCCACTCAGTTACAGGTAATTTGGAAATAGTGTGATTGATGTTCTGCCATAAGAAGTCTCTTTCTTGGGGCTCAGTACTAGCATAGATGTTGATAATACCTATGTGAACGTCATTATGTTCCCAAATAATATATTGCCAGCTAGAGTTGTGGCTGTTGAAAGAGGCCACTACTTTCAAATTATACCAGATCATGGCTAAACCACCTTTAGAGCCATTAGCAGGAATGACTATAGATTTGGCTCCATTCCTAATCCAGGTTGCAAGATTACTAGCCTCGAACTGAGGAAGATGATGCTCCTGAAGCAGGATAAGATCAGCCTTATACTCTCTGATAGAAGCTACAAACCTTTTTCACTTGATGGGGCCCTTGATCCCCCTAAGATTCCATGAGACTAACTTCATGAGAACGGGTTGTTACTAATGAGTGACTCAGTAGAGCCATCTCCCTTGCTTCTAGTAAACTTGGCAGGGCCATTATAGTTATCAGGAGTTGTGCAACCAGTGGATAACTTGTTAGGATTAAGAGGTTCAAGAGCTCTACTTGGATCTGGCAAACCTTTCTTCCTAGCTTTTTTCTTCCAACTAATACTCGGTAAGTTAACTTGGTTTAGCTCATCCTCTAAGGAGGAGATATCTGCAGAAACATTCTGAGACTGACTTGGTTGAGGAGGAGCAGAATTATGACTCGATATTTGTGCATCCTTTTCAGATTCAGGCCTAGGGATTTGATTCACCATAGGAGCAGATATAGAAGTACCAAATTCTTCACACATAGCAAAATTGGAAGGAGTACTAACCTCACTAAGCACCTCTTCAAATAAAAGTTGAGCCATCTCCTTATCAGCAATACCAGTATAATCTGCAAGAATATCTTTTCCTTTTTGTTTTTTCTTGTTTTTATTTTTCTTTTCATGAATGTAATATTGAACCAAGGCAACATCAAACATATTTTCAACTATCTTATAAGAACTGCTATTGACATCATACAACAACTTAGTGACAGAAGGAACTACATTAGTAGAGTCAAGAACTGTAAGGCCATTGGATGAAATGTGATCAGGGTCAGTAGCCAAAGATTGTGGGGGTAGCACAGGGACAATGGAGCAAGAAGAGGTAGAATAAGATGGCACTGTAGGGGCATTGCATGTGGAATCCCCTTTTTGCTGGCAGTCAACTTCCAGATTATCTGCACTTTGTTCTCTTATCATGATCTCAGGTGATTTATGATTGATGTTGCAGACTTGAAGTTCTTCAAATTGTTGGCCAATATCTTTGCATCTGTAAATGACCTCCTGTTGAATCTGAATTTCCTTTTCTTGCTGTGCAGCAGAGATAGTATTCATATCGATGGTAGACAAGTTGGTAGTAATGCTGTTTGTACTCTTTTCCATTAAGCTCTTAAAATTTTTACTCCCTTTCATCAAGAGTGAATCACAATCCTCATCTGAACATTCTTGCAAAATACGGAATGAATTTTCATCTCCATAAACCTCAAGAGGGTCATCTAATTCCTGTTGGGGGGGTTCAGATGAAGGATTGCTATCTGGTGCAGGTAACTGATCACAAGTTGAAACTGTAGTCCTTGAAGGTAATTCTACAGCAGTTTCAGTAGACACTTTTTCATTGAATTATGCATTGAAGACTCCCTGAAATACAACTTAGTTGGGGGACTGAACTTGTTAAATTCAGCAACATGATCCACTTTACCAAAGGAGACCACCTTCTTCTTTATAGAGTTATCTTCATTGTCTTCATCTGGATTTGAAGTTGGATTACAATTTTCATTGTTTGAATTGATAAACTGGATGCCTTTGTTAAGTACCTTAAGGTTGCCATATCTGACAAACTCCCATTGTTTTTTACTCACCTCTTTGCCTTTCCTCTTCCTCTCCTCAAGCTCTCTGTTGGCCTCCTGGATTTTTGCCTACTGAATTCTTCTTCTTTCTATCCTTCTCACACTTCCATTAATATTAGGCTGCCTTCTGTTGTGATATCCGAGACCAACTTGGCTTGTACCTTCTTCAGTCCTGACTTGATTATCATTACTGTCCATAGAAAGCTTTGTTGGCTTGCATCTAGTACCACCATGCAATCTTTTTCCACACTTCCCACACTTGGGAGGGATTCCACTCCATCTTAAAGGAATAGTTACTATCTTCCCAAACAAATCAGAGAAAGAAATCTCAAGAGGTAAAGGCTTTAGGAGATCAACTTGGATGAAGACACGGGGAAGAGAGTGAATTTTGAAGTCAGCCGAGATATACGAGCCAATAGAATGCAATAGGGAGCTGAAGCATTCATAATTCCAGTAGATGGGGCTTAACTCAGAGGGGATGTTGGAGGCTACATAAGGCAAGGATTTAGGATAGGCTGTGTCAAAATCATACTCCCATTTTTGGAATTTAACTTGAAATCTTTGGAAGATGACAAAACCTTTTTTGAGAATCAGACTAGCAGCAGAATCTGATAAAAATTCGATTAAGAAATATGATCCTTTTAGCCAGAAAGATGAGGCTATTTGAAAGTTTCTGTCCATCAAAGAAATTTGTTTTGAAAATTCTTCTAGACTTATATTTTCAATTTCCGACCAAGTAATGACGGCTTTTTTTTGAAGTTCAAGCATACGGTTATGACAAGAATCAAATTTGAGCGAAATACCCCAGGTAAGGCCTTCATTGGGAGGAAATTGTTCTTTGATATTGTTCAATTCTTAAACCCATTGTGAGTTCGACAGCATGCTTGCATTAGCATCTTCAGAGATTGGTTCATCCCACTGTGTTGCACCGGAGAGTGATATGTAATTCTCCATTAGCCAATCCGAAACAGAAGCATGCACAGAATGAGAAACTTCGAATAGGACAGAAATTTAGAAAAGTGGATTTTTGGGAAAAACCAGGGGGTGGCACATGAACCGAGGGGACATTAGGGGGACATTAGGGAGGTGTACGATCTGACAAGATTGCTCCTAGGAAATCTAACTCTGGAATCTATTTGGGACGACAGTAATTAATTCCTTCCTTCCTATAAATGCATTTCATTTCTGCTTCAATACCCATGACATCATGCTTGGCAACTACAGATTGAACTAAGTCGTGTAGACTTCAACAGAATTAGCTCCTCTGTCCAGTTGCAGTAGATTCAAAAGTTCCAGTTGCTGAACAAAAAGATACTATTTAATTCAAGAAGAGTAAATTTTCACTGTGATGAGTTCTTTGATCCAGTCACAATTCACTCTATAGATTGCAGTTGCTGATGTGTTCCGACTACCTGTGAATTCTAGAATCCAAGATTCTAGTAATTGAACCTCAAACTCTTCACAAATTGGGATGAAAGAGTATTCTTCAACAAACAAATGATCCGGGAAAAATCTGTTTACTATGAAATTCTCCCACAATTCCGAAAAAGAACCTGATAAGAATCCACAAGTTAATCGATCCCCCTGTTTGAGAATTGCGAAGAATCTGCCTTCCATAGAGAGCTGGAGTTGTGAAGAATTCGAAGGTGCAGGCCTTCTACACGGCCTACACTAGTTGCTACCGGAATTGCCTTCAGAATCAATTGGATCTACTCAACTTCGAAGGTTTTTCCACAGGGTTTTGCCAAGAAGGGCAAAATAACCATAATAACCGAAAATATTAGGCGCTTAAGTTAGGCGCTTCCTCCATCCCCGAAAAATCTTTTCACCGCCCCCCAATAAACGTATTCTAGAATTCCTTATCAGACTTCTGTGTGTAAATTTATGGTCCTTTGTTTTCTGATTATCATTATTGGTGCTTGCTGAACCCATACCCGGTCGAACCCATATCCGGCCCACACGAAGTGACCGACTATAAATCTAGTCCACTGTGAAGACCCTAGTAGCCTCGCTCAGCAGGGTCCTCCCTCCACTTCTCCATAGCACTCCCGTTGTCTAGTGCTCAATCATCCCATAGCTTCCAGAGCCCGGTGGGCTCTATGCACAAGCCAAAATAATGGTATTATAGAGTCTAGTCTAGAAGCATCATCTAATAATAAGCTGCTATATATCTACCCCCTTCCCTCATACACAAGAGGTGCAAACATGAGATCAACCATCGTCAGATATCACTAACTTGGTAATAAGAAGAATAACATCTAATCATAATCACATACAGGGTTCATTGATTAGAGTTCATGCTGCGGTTCTAGAATAGCTCTACTAGAAATTCGATGTGCTAACCCATCTGGATTGCTTATTATCTACTCGAAATATCTGCTCCTGAAGAACTGCATCATGCTCCTGGGGTCTCCATCTCTCACAAGCTCTTGGGCGTGGACACTCCTCAGGCTGATGCGCTCGCTCTCCTTGGGCTGCTGTGGCAAGCAATGCCATCGAAGATTATATATTTGCATTTCGTAACATGTCTTGGTGCCATGGAACTTTTAGCATTGGTGTTTTATTCTATTCATTTTTTCTAGCCTCCTCATTCTCAACCTTCGTTTGCTTGCTCTTTCTATGTTTTTTTTGAGTTTGCATTCTACCTTCTGCATCATTTTATCAACCACTTGAAGTTGGTGCATCCGTGAAGTTAGTTGCATGTCCCATTGACGTCGTTGGATTCAATTCTGACAAGTGTGCATTTCTATTGTTGACATCATCCAAGCGAGTTATTTCTATCATTTCTTTGGTTGGATTCTACAATTTCACATTTTTTCTTCTTTGCGTTGCCATTAGCATGTATTAGCCTTTAATGATTTTTCTTGGGATGGTCGTCTGATGTTTGCTCTATGTGGGTTCTTTTTAGCTCCTTTGGTAACATTTCTCTAGTGATTCCACTCGGCTTTGTCTTTCGCATCGCATTGCTACGTTAATGCCGTTGTGCCATTTGCCTTTCTGATTTACACCATTCTTTTTAGTGCCTTGATGTCCTTTTATAGTTTCTCCGCATCCCGATGAATTTTTTTGGTTGCGTTAATCCATTTCACTGGCATTGTCTCGTTAGTCCTAGTTTTTTATTCTTTAAAACTGTTTGCTTCCTTCACACCATTAGTTCCTATTTGCAAGGGCTTTGAGCTTCTAGTCTATTGTTCCATTTCTTCAGTTTTCTCCGTCATTGTTGGTAATTTTTTGTGTGTCTGTAGTTTTTCAAGGGTTTGTCGTGGATTTGGCTTTCTATTATCTCCATTTCTGACGTTTTTGGAAAGATTCTTCTTTGAGTACATGATCTAAGTTCGGTCATGGGATGATTGGCATGTTTTTACAAGGGATATGGGTTGTCAGTTTTCAGACGATTGTATTCTTGTTAGTATAAGTTGGGTCACATTTCTTTTTGCTTGCACATTCATTTCTATTTTATTCACGCTTTTAGATGTTTTTGCATATCTCATTGATAGCTTGATTTGCATGTTGGGCGATGGTACATATTTCACATGTTATCCATATTCATATTGCTCGACCTCTATTTTGCGTATCTCATTGATAGCTTGATTTGCATGTTGGGCAATGGTACATATTTCACATGTTATCCATATTCATATTGCTCGACCTCTATTTTGGCCTATAATATGGTTGTCATGTTCCTTTATGTGCTTGGTTTTTTCCTTCCTTACTTTTTACTATCTTAATTTCGGTTTTTGTGCATGATCCATTCTTTATCCTTCTTGCTTTGATTGACATACAACACCTTTCTTCGATGTTTTTTTTTTATATAGTTGGTACGTCCCCTTTTTTCTCTATCTTCAGTTCTCATTTGACTTGTTGTCAGTCTTTGTCACTCTCGCATAGAACAACCTCATTTCCCTCCTCTTTCTCCGTTCTGTTCTTTAATTTATTGTTCCGTTTGGCTTGCATCTTCAAACTGCAGGCTTAAACCAGGAAACTGCATGCTTGTTCACTCATAAGGATTGGAGATCAACGAGATGCTATGACAAGATTCTTCCATAAAATAAACATCAATGCTTACATTGGAGTATCAGAGGAGATTGAGAAGTAGAAGAAAGAATTGCATACCTGAAGAAAGCAAAAAATAACCGGCTGTGGCTTTTATTTCTGATTGAGGCTTCACTGTTTCAAACAGAGTTACAGAGTCCCCATTTGCATTTGCGAGCCCAGTGATCCCAATCTTCTTGAAAAACCTTAAAAACCGATGCTCCGAGCTACTTTGTACCTTCGTTTAATCTCAAGCTCCGGTTCAAGAACCTATAGAACCAAAAAGATGGATAAAAGGAGAAGGCTTTTTATGTGCTTGGAGTGTTCTGGAAAGGACAGAGGGCTGGGAGTTGCATGGACCGAAACCCTTTGTTTTTCGCTGCACCAAAAATCTTAACGCATCTGTAACCTACTTCAAAGCACAAAATAGAGCCTCCTATGTCGTTCCCTAGCCAAACAGAGCTCGTCCTTCTGTTATAATCAAATAACTGAAACCCTATTGCACGTAAGCCCTACCCTGGAATGGAAGAGCTCGTTATCTGCATGTGAGCAGAAGATAAATGGGGGCTTGATTATGAGCCATTGACTAGAGTCAATCATGGCCCGTAAACGGCGCAGGAAATTTGGATGGCACAAAAAAAACCATGCAACATAGGGCTAAACTATTAGAAAATTGGATGGAATATAATGCGCACCCTAGATGTACGCATTAGTACGTCCCATGAAATACGACCATCAAATCATATGAAAACCTTAAGAATAAATGTACAAAAATTCAAAAGAAACCCCCGGTTATTTTGCTAGATATTGAATTTGTCAGATTTGCCCCAAATTCATATAGACAATCTGGAACATTTGTGAAACCATTTCCTTAAAGATCGAGCATAAACTGCATTTTAAATTAATTTTCGCATTAATTAGATAGCAATACACGTCATGAATTGAATTATCATACTCACAACAAACCTATACATAGATGCACTTGGCACGTTATTTAGCAATAAAATACGTTCTAGAGTATGTCAACATTTCCTAATGTATTCTAGAATTCTAGAGCCTAATTGTGACACAAACAAACAATCCAACAACCATGCTGATGATTGGATGAGCCATATGGCCCTCCCCTTTATTTTCAAATCAAATGTACAACACATTGTTAGTATGCTTCAAATAAGCCCTCACCCGCAATAACACCCTCATGCCTATTGGCCTTTTCGGGAGTATAAAATATCAACTGATGTAACCCACAAGTTTAGATTGAAGATTATCAAGCCCTCAACTACACTTTCTTAAAAACATGACCCTAACAGATCGAGTCCAACAAAAGAAGCATGAAAATTCCAGACACTAAAACCATAACCAAACTCCTTAAAGCACGCCACAATCACAAATCCAATGCGATCTCCAAAAAAACCTACAAAAAGAAAGCAGTAAACCTTGACACATGGGCTAATGCGAGCCAATGACCGAGCCATTAGGACCTATTAATTGGCATGAAGAACTTCCACAACGAGGCATGAGGACCACCACCCACTTCCTAGCACAAGGACCACCCACACTACTCTTGGTATAGTAGGTACCACATCTCAAGCATGAGGACCACAAAATCCTTGAAACGACACAAAGACCTCACAAACCCAAATACTCAATACGACATATGACAACCACCACAAAATGACAACTTGGACACGAAAACCAACACAACAAGAAGCTCACCAAGAAATAACTAACTTGAACTATCTCCAAGCTTTAACTCTAAAAAAAAATGCTTAGAGACAAGAAAGTATTAGAACCAAAATGCTAATGGAAGAACACAAAGTGGAGAACGGATCTAAAAGATGGCGGGTGGGACAAGCAACCCACTTGGGAGAGGTTTAAAAGCAGCTGATGAAGACACAATAGGACTATGTGGACTTAAATGCTCTATGGGGAACCTCCAACTAGCCTCAAGAAGCAAATTTATCTGCTAATCTTAAAAGGTAGATAAATCACACTTCTAGAGCCTGGTTGTGACACAAACAAACAATCCATACAACTATGCTGAAAAAAGAGGCAGAAGAAACGGAATGAATCAACCATGACTATGAGAGAAAGAAACTAGATGTTGCCTATTGAAACTAGATGTTGCCTATTAAATGAAGCAGACTAGTATAACAATGGTAGGAAAAAATACTAGTATAGCAATGGTAGGAAAAAATATGGACTATAAGAAGAGACTTCACATCAACAAGGAGCATGAGAGGTAGAAATCACAAAAATGAAAAGAACGTCCTCAAAATGTTAAGAAGATTAGCCAACAAAAACTAACCAATTTAAAAGGAAATGCAACAGAGAGAACGCATGCTAAAACTTGAGCGTGCAGGATGATTCACTAGAAAACCATGCAATATCATACCATGCGAAAAGAACAAAAGGAGAGAATAAACTAGAGTGTGATGACTCATCAAAAAATCATGCAATATCATACAATGAGAAAAAACAAAATGAGAGAATAAGTTAGAGAAATACGGATCCAAATTGTTACATAAATAAGTGTTTGTAAAGAGAGAGCTAGATCATTTTTTCATTCTAAATGATTCATCTCCGACAGATGCCCGCGGTTAAGATGCGAGGACGGTCAACGTTTGTGACAAGGGAGATGAGTGCCAACGGTGGAACCGTTGCCAAGGTTATGTTTAACCTTTGAACATCAAGGTCTTGTTCGGCATAGAAACAACGGTGCAGTATTCTAGTTTTTTCAGATTTGGCAGCTTTACATGCGAGTTTCTCATGTATGCTTCATAATAATAGCTTTCTCTTTTATCTGTTCTGAGAGCTAGACCAATTCCCCACCCCCCCTCCCCCCTGTTCATGGATGGTCTATCTTCTCTCTGAATTGGGCTTCCATCAATCTGGATATGCTCTGCCTTGGGCAGGGGTGAAAACTTCTGCTTATCTGAGAGTAGACAGAGGCTCTTCTTGACTTTTTATTAGCTTTCACATCATCCTCAGCAGCGCTAGAGAACAATTGTGAGAGAACATTTTCCATTATTGTAAAAAGAAATGGAGCCAAACGGCAAACTTGACGAACTCCTTTACCAAGAGGAAAGTGGTAGAGGGGTCTCTCTAGAAGAGTATTATAGATCTTGCAGAACAGTACATGCTTTTATAGGCCGTGGCAACATTATCAAGAATATACGTTCCAGGCAAGAAACCTGTTTGGGTTGAAGATAACGTTTTATAGCTTTTAGTTTGATGGGCTGTTCTTTGTTGTTTAGCTTGTTTACACTGTCCTGTAAACCTGGTGAACATGGTTAAATCACACAATCCTTCTGTTGGAAGCTGAACCTCGGTAATTGATGTTGGGTGCAGCAAGAGCATATGACTTGTCCCATGCAAGCTTGAAATGATGCATATAGATCACCTAGATGTTACCAATTTTATTCTGATATCTAGTAGTTTTGAGTTTCACAGGAGTTTGCATTTCTTTACAATCGATCTGCTAGAGGTGTTTCAAGTGCAAGAGTTTGCAGTTAATTATCTTTATTTTGTTTGCTTCCCCGTTCAATTGAAGGTTAATGTTAAATTGTGATTAGCCGATTCTAATTTTAGTAAGGCACAATGTTCTTTTCTTGCATCCATTCAATAAAAGCGGCATAAGAATAAACATTGTTCAACATCATGCAATCCCTCTACTCATTCGGTGACACTAGTAGAAGCACTTGTTTATATCATGTGTTTTTATCCCAATGACACCTCGTGACACAAGGCTGTCTAAGAATTTAGGATATTATATTTCTCTTGCTAGGTTTAGGTCTTAATATTCATGAGTCTTGTTTGTTGGTCTGTCTTTTTCTTCCTCTCTCCCTTTTTTTTTTTTTTTTTTTTTTCCAGCTGTGTTTTTTAGTTTTGGTTTTCTATGATCAACTAGGCTCTAGAAGTAAGATTCATCTGCATTTCGAGATTAACAGATATATCCGCTTCTTCAAGCTAGTTGAAGTTCTCGATTTAGAGTATTTAAAGCCCATCTAGTTGTGTCATTCTTTATCCTGTTTTGAGCCTCTCCATAGTTAGCTGCTCATCCCACTCCCCATTCTTCATACCATTGTTTGTTTTCCCTTTTTCGATCATCATTTAGTTGTCTTCAACTACTCTATTGATAAGTCTCAGGTTTCATTTCTTTCGCTTTTGCTATGTTGTTAGATGGATTATGGGATGGCCCTTGTGCCTTGGAGTGTTGTTTGAACTCTTGTTGTGATTGTCATTGATGGTGTTTTGGTCTTTTAGTCCTATGTGTGGTGGCTCTTGTGACGCTCCCTGACGGTATACGATGCTCCCATCGTATAACGCCGGGGACATTCCCCTTCCCAACGGGTCGAACCCTTG
>JAANSK020092353.1:0-16263 GCA_011763485.2 Isoetes engelmannii | reverse complement strand
ACAGAACAGGGACCGAAGTCCTGGAACAGTACAAAGAGGAGGACCGAAGTCCCGGAACAACAAACATCAACTTTTTATGCTTATAGAGACTAATAACAATATAGATAGATATAGGTTCTCATGTAGATCATAAACTCCATTCTAAAAATAAAGCTTAACCATGCTTGATGAGTGCACATCCTAAAAAGGCATTAAATAACTTCCACGTCTTTTTTCACAAAAAGTTCCAATACTCAGAATGCTCTCTCGACCACTACAAAGTTTCCATTCCATATCATCTTTGTCCTTAAGGTCCTCCACATGCACCTCTAGGAGTTGTGAATTTTTCCATGAAAAGTTGAGAAGACTTTGCTTGTTAATGCATGCTTTTTCCATATATCGATAATCTAACATATGTAAAGATTGCTGGGGAGATTCGATTTTTATATTTTCTTCTTATTTTATTGACATGAATTCAGGTTTGTAGGAGGGAAAAAATCGAGCAAAAAAGAGTTCAAAATTATTTTATTGATGCCACGTTGATCGGGGTAGGCAGGTGGGTCTGTCGCAAATAGATCCGAGTAGGCAGGTGGGTCTGTCGCAAATAGATCCGATGGCCTGCCTTAAACTATCAAGATCTGCAATGAGCTATCAAAAGCTCTGAAGTCGATAGGATAAGCTATCAAGAGCTTTGCTTTGGCAGTTTTGAGCGAGCACCTATTTACAAACTTATCATTGAACCACTAGAGTTTTTTTTTTTTTTTTTTTTGCATTCATAGAGACTGGCATTACCATCTGCATTCATAGAGATCTGCCACTGATTTCCAGAAAAAGATTTCAATCCCCTTCGAATTTTAGATTTAAACCTAGGTACCCATGAAACACACTGGTAGATGAAAAGCTTCTTTAGATGGGCGAATTTGAGGAGGGAAGGATGGAATGTAGAGTTCTCCAATCTAATGTGCTCATTTATTGCATGAAGAACATCAAAGATTGCATTTGTTTCAGACAAATTAGTAAGCAAAAAATCATCTGCTGCATAATGCGCTCACAAAACCATCGGCCAGATAAAAAGTCCAAACTTTAATGATCGAAGCTATGGTGTCCACAACTCCGTAGCTTTCTCTCCACAACCCATCAAAATCCCTCGTTCTTCTGTTAGGGCTGTGTTTTTACAGTTTTTTTTTTTTGACGTGGCAGCGCCACGTCCCATAGTGCTTAAGTGGTGCTCATGTATTTCTTAAACCATCCTAGTGAGACGGAATATGGAAAGGCACAACAGTAGGCCATCATCCCCCCATCAGAGGCTGAGGTACTCCGTGGAAGGTCAGAGCAAAGAGGAGGCTCTCCCTCACCACACTCTGCGCAACATGGAGAGGGTGGAGCGGAGCGGTGGCTCCCCTCTGCCAAATGTTGCAAGACACGTTGGAAGGGTGGAATAGAGAGGAGGCTCCCCTTTACCATTTACTCGGTCACGATGGGTTGACCTTCCAGATATAGTGAATCATCCTGAGGTCACTGAGATGGATGTGGAGCACCTTCAACTGCCCACATGAATATTCTTTCTTGGAATGTTAGGGGAGTGGCTTCTTCCCCAAGCAAAAGAAGCAGATTGTCTCTCTATCTATCTAAGTTCTCTATGGATATATGGTGTTTTCAGGAGCACAAGTGCCGTAAAGGTGATGTTCAAAAACTGGCTAGCATTTTGGGACGTGAGTACAATGTGCTTGTAGCGGCTGCTAATTCTGCTAAAGCAGGTGTGCTTACTGCATGGAAGCCCTCTTTGAATGTCACTTTCACTCAAGTGGACAGGTTTGGTCGCTGGACAATTGTTACATGGGAAGAGCGCGGGCAAAAGTGTGGTCTAGTGAATGTTTATGCTCACAATTATCCGTGCCAAAGGGAGCTTTGTGGGCCTCTCTTCACAGTAAAATTCTCAGACTAGGCAATAACATTGCATGGTTGCTCGTTGAGGATTTCAATATGGTGGAATTGGAGACAGATAGATGTGGCAGGGGATCACAGGTGGTTCAAGGATTTGAGCGGGAGCAATGGCACCGGTTGTTGCATGATTGTGGCTTTGTGGAGATTGATGGAGATAATACCTTCACATGGTGCAACAGATGGACATGCAATGGTAGAGCTTACGTCCGACATGATCGTGGCCATTATAATGGTATAGCTGCTGATTTTCTACAATTACAAAGAAGTAATCTGCTGGACAGTGCAGTATCAGATCATAATCCACAATGGTTCCCTTCTGGACATCCCCTCTCTCAAAGAGCTACAAAAACTTACTTCAAGCTTAATACTAAACATTTGAAAGATCCTGAGTTCATTGCAGGGTGTAGGAGTGCATGGTCTCAAGAATTTTCTCGATTGGGTGGTATGGCTGGGGTTGTTGCTGCTCTTAGGGATGTTAAATCCTTTGCATAGCCTTCTTCTGGTATTAGGGAGAAAGCAATATTGACAGAGATTGAAGCCATTGAGACAGCTCAGCTGAATCAAGCCAGGGTAAAGGCTGGATTGGAATGGTTTACATATGGTGATAAATGCTCTCACTTCTTTTTTCGGGCCGCTAAGAGAAGGCACATGATGGCCTCTATTAACCCCCTTAGTTTGTCTGATGGTTTAGAGATTTCTGAGCCAGTTCAGTTGAAGCAGTACCTCCATGACCACTTTTCCTCTTCTTTTGCCAAGCACCAGTTAAGCACTATTTCGTTAATTATGGACTTCCCGCGGTCCATATTGTCACGAAATTGCTCTAAGACCCAAAAAAGAGGCCATTTCAACCCCAAATAAGACGTTTTTTGTCGATTTTTTGTATTGTTTTAAGGCGTTTTCATGCATTTTTAAATTGGGTGACCGTCCAGATGTATGTACAAGATACACAAATAGATTGTTTTCGAGTACAGAATACATGCCATGCAACAGTGAAACCCTTGCTCTGATTGTATTTCAATAGTTTCGTCCAAAAAAAATTACAAGGTCATTGTTTTAATTAGGGACTCGCCCAATTTAACACATCAGTTTTTTAAATTCATAAATATTTATGGGGTGAAATCAGATGAGATACTGTGTTTGGTCTTCGACGTTTCCTTCTTTATGTGCCTCACGGAGGGCAGCATTCATCTTTGTTGCAACGTCTTGCGAGCTTAAAGAGGTATCTTCATCCTCATCGTCCTTCCCTTTCTCTTCATCGCGCTCCTCCTCCTCTTGGTCAGATTTTATACCCGAGCCATTTGCATCATGGTATTCTTCATCATCTTGCATCTCATTACTTCCTTTGCCTTTTTGATTAATTTCTTCCTCATGGTCTTCTTCTTCATCAGTGGTAATTTCATCAACATCCACCACAACCCTCTCCTCCTCAACAAACTCATTGTTCCTGGCAGGAGGTTCCTCGATAGGTATGCTACCTTCAAGACTGCACGCTCCCTCCTCCGGTGCCGGGATTACAAGATTTGGTGAGGTCAGAAGAAGCTCCAAGCATGTGGAAGCAGCGGCAACGTCTTGTGCGTCTACAATATCAGTGCCAGCTAAGGCATTGATCCTTTCCTTCCTCTGCCTGAATGCTTCCAGATTTCCCAAGGAGATGGTGCCCGTCTAACTCACATCCTTGACTGCTCCAGCATACTGCCCTTGCTAAGCTGTAAAGCAGCTTGGAGGCTACTCAAGTCCTCGAAAGAGTATGGGTGTGGTCGTGGCTGAACGGTTTCTTCTATTGTGCTAGTCGACTCCCTGGAGTGCTCTTCTTACTGGAAAGTTTCTTAACCTTGCGTGCAACTTTTTTTTTTACGTCCAGAAAATTTTTGAGCTGCTCTAAGAAGTCCGACAGCTTGGTCTGGAACTTATGGTCACATTCGAATGAGTATGCACGGTATCCCTCATAAACAGCTGCCCTGCTAAAAGCCCCGCCTGAGAAGAAATCCAGGACATCGCATCCTTCCATCATCAACTTCCTAGTCAGGTATGTGCACGTCCTAGAATCCAGTTGTGTCAGAACTTTGGAAGGAGGGAGCCCTTCCATGCATTGTCAGGGTTTTCACACCCCAGGGTCTGTAAAACCAGCAAGCTATGAAAGGCAGAGATAGGTTATAATTTCGAATGGGACATCTAGTTCGGTGGCCGCCCAATTTCACAACTGCACGAACTTTAATAAATTGGGCATCCGCCGAATTTAACAAAAGATAACAGAAAACGAAATTGGGCGGCCACCCAATTTAATATTCAGAACAAACTTACGTAGCTCGCATTAAGTGTCGGGTATATTCTGGTGGACCTTGTCGAGCATTCGCAAATGGGTTGGGAGTCGAAAATACTCCTCTGGATGATCTTGTTTGGTGAAGCAAATATCAATTTCGGGCAAGGGGTCTCCCACCACATTGCTCTAGATACGTATAACATAATTACCAGAGCCTGTACTTCCCTAACCTTCTGTGAAGGATGACTCGTATGGGTCGGATCATGGTATATGCCAATCCAAACGCGACTCACACCATCAATAGACTTTATGGCGGAAAGGCACTGGCTAAGCTCATCCGAACTTACAAAGACAACAATCCAATAAAAAGACTGATCCGTAAGGATGCTGATCTGATCCATGAAGCTCTGATAATCTTCCCTGGACCACTTCTTCATATTTTTGAAGTCACATCCCACCAACCTTGCGGATGTGTCGACAGCATCTATACACACGCCTTGGGAACTTACCGTATAGTTTCTGAATCGTCTGCGTTGCTTGTCAGCATTTCCTTCTATGTTCTCGTTCACCTTAGCCACCAGATTTGCTGGAAGCACTTCTTTTTCTCCTTCCTTGCGGCTGATTACACAGGATGCACAACCGTTTCCAAACATAAGCAACAAGTTTTCGGTGAAAATTGGAAAGACTTCCCTCAACTGTTCCATATTTTGAAACTCCATTTTCTTGGATTGGCGCAGGTATATTAACAAGGCCCGCTCAATTGTACCAATCTTTCTCAGATCTTCTGCCCTAGTTTAAAATCCCTCCGTTCATTGTAGCCTGAGCTGCACTTCACCCAGCTCGTTCCTGTTATTAGCTCGACTATGAATCTCTGTAGGTCTGCAAGGTGCATCGACTTCATCGGCCTAGTGAAATTATTTGTAAAAACTCGCAGGCGGTCCCTCACTTCTATTTAGATCTCGGGTGGCTCTATCAAGAAAGCTAGAGTCCCCATGCCTAGCAGCAGCCCGGATGAGACAGAGAAAGAGATTGAGACAGAGAGTGGCACGGGTAGCAAATCTGCAGAAGGTTCTGGCCAGCTAGCATTGAGGGCACAGAGTTCAATGGGTGGTTTGACGCAGGAGAGCAGAGATTGTCTTTCCCAGAGCGATTTTCTAAAGATAAAGTTGAGGGATAGACTATATCCTCTAGGTGTACATTTCGAGCTAGATATTGATGTGTTCAGGCTTAAACAGGCACCTGCCAATAACATGACCTGCAGAGTCTTAAGCCCGGAGCATATGAACACATTGTTGGAGTTTTTTATAAGCCATCCAATGCATCCACCAGCAGGGTATAACTTAAGAAATTTGAATTTTAAACCATGAACCGGGTTTGGCTATACTTGCATGGAATTCCTAAATTTCTAACTATACTTTGGCTAAACTTTCTAAAAAGAAAAAGCAAAACTTTAGCCATACTTATAAGAATTTTGGAGTTTTATTGGAAATTCTGTAAAATTGAACTAAAACTAGTAAAATCTGGCTAAAGTAAAAAAAATAGTTAAATTTTTAAATACTTTGGCGAATCTTCCAAATTTTTTAAAGTGTCTCATTTATCTTAGGCTAAAGTTCTTTATTTTTTGATATTTTTTATCCTATTAAAAACCGCCAAAACCCTAGTGGTCAAGCCCAAATTTTAGCCAAATGGCGAAGAATAGCCACTAATTTATACCATGTCCACGAGCTGCGGATGTGATCCCTTACAACCCAGATACCAAAAAGGCCTTGAAGTGGAAGAATGTCGAAGAGCTTGACGGAGCCGAGTTCTGTGTGGTGAATGGAAACCACACCACTGCTGTTGCTCAGCCTTTTGTTTCTCAAGCTCTACAATGGCGAGAGGATAGAAAGATGCATGCCGAGCTAGTGTAGTTATTCTACTCTAAAAGAAGATGCAGAATTATGTCTGGTAACCTACATTATATAGAATACATCAAAGTCAGTCTAGAAACAATTGATGTTGCGAAGAAGACAATAGACGAAGACGTATTCTTTGAGAAGTGCCAACAGCTAAGAAACCAGTTCAACTTTTACGGTCGTCCGCAGAAGGGGAAATGAGGACAAGCCACCAAAGATCCTTGAGCGGTAAGTTCACCCAAACCTTTTGGTATTAATTTGAAATCAGGCGGTCGCCCAAATTTAAACCTCACAGTATATTTTTTTTGCTTTATTTTTATTTCTCTCGCCCGTCAAATTGGGCAGGCACGCAATTTGAACGGGTGTAGGAGTTAAGGCAGACAAATTGGGTGGCCGCCTATGGAAGACAAATTGGACGACCGTCCAATTTGTCATCCCCAACTATGGAGTACAAATTGGGTACAATCTAACACATCTTCAATTGTTTTGCAGGACTGGGTAGTAACGCTGACCCTCAAAAGGGCAACATTACGTGACTATGACTATTTTATACATTTAGATGAGGATTCCTGGACAAAAGTGAAGCAAATGTCGCAATTGTTTGTCGACGGACATCTCAAGGACGAGAAAGGTGAGGTGGTTATGCTACCAATCAGTGTCCTTACTACTTCAGACATTCTTTTAGGCAAGGGAGTTCTTTTGGATTTTGGCACAAAACGGATTTTCCCTCCGTCTTCTTCTGTTTCTCTCCTGCCTGCTTACCATCAGCCTTTCTCTTGCTTCCTTGGAACCTTGATCAGCCAAGTTCTGTTATAACATTTAGTTTGGTTTTGGCGATGGTAATGTGTGTACAAAGCCTTCCACCTGGTTGATTTATTACCCAAGTACCACTATCTTACCAAATTAAAACCATCTAGAATATCATCGGGACCTGTGAAGCCCGACTCTTCCAAAGAATTATAGGACTCCAGAACCCAATCCCTAGCCTTGGATGAATGTGGAGTGTCTGCTATACTGGAGATCATGAATGATGGATCGTACTTCGCATAACCCAAAGAGTACTGTACAAAGACCCTATCAATGACGTCCTCGACGAAAACGACAAGTGTCCTATCGTTTTCATCGTCGAGTACCATGTCTATAGCTATTCCCATGTTGGTGATTCTTCGTGTACCTGGGGGCGCCATGTACAAGCACGTGTCTTTCAAGTGGTTGGTAGGACTGTCAGAGTAAATTTCTCCTATTTCAATGCACCAGCAGTTTGTCTTTTGCAACCCAGGATGCTCTTTCGGAACCACATCAATCCCTTCAAACTTTTGGTATTGCTCATCCTCATGTCCTTCTGCTTCTTTGCTTTTGGCCTTGGAGATCTCAGCGTTCCAGTCCGGACTGAACCCTGGCTTCCTTGCCGTTTTTTTTTGTCCTGGCCATCGATCCTACAAACACAAGCAGGGAGGTTAGAAATGCTACTCGGGCACAAAGGCCTAGCCTAGCAAAGTATGAAATTCGGCGCCGAATTTCCTTTGGTAACGGTACACAGACAAACAAAATGAAGTGATCCCTAACTAATTGGGCGGTCGCCGAATTACAATGAGCCTTCCAATGATCCGCATGCCTGCGCCATTCAACGAACATACCTACAGTTTTGGCCGAAGTTCTCTTCCCAGATGTTCATCCTCTTGCGCGCAGTACAGCTGGGGAGAGAACTTCGCCCCAAACTACAAGTGTTAGAGTTGTAGCCACATGGGGTAGGGAGAACTGTTATTTCGTGTGTCCTTGAAGTTTTGGAGATCAAATTCGGCGGACGCCCAATTTGAACCCTGGACTTCTAAGGACACACAAAATAACTTGAGTGAGGGCAAATTGGGCGGTGGCCCAATTTCAGTGAGCCCTCCAGTGCAAGTGGGTAGCTACTCATGTCAATGACATACAAATCACCAACTTATATTTTCGAAAGAGGCATTGATCAATTGATAATCCGTAAATCCTTGACATGAGCAGCATCCCACTAACCTTGAAGGGCCCCAGACTTGTAGAAAGTGAACCTATTAAAATTCGGTGACCACCCAATTTTAAACCTAAGATGACATAAACCAATAATGATGGATTTTAAACCTAAGGTCACCTAAACATATAAAGTAGACAGTTGTCACCCTTCCGACTTAGAAATTGGCGACTGTCGAATTTCATATCCAGGCCGCCCTACAATCATTTCAACACAAATCGGGCGACCGGCCGTTTTGCATTGAAGCTGGGATATTTGTAAGACTGAAACTGGGCGGTCACCCGAACTTTCCAAGGTCCGCCTTTGCTATACTGATTCAATCCGGCGGCTCGCGAAATCTAAGCATGGAATGGGGTAGATAGGATCTAACAGACAGCCTAAGAAGCATTTTTTTTAAACGAATAGCAAGCAAAAACGTAGCGGAATCGCCTCTACCGGCTTGGCGCTGTTGCTGATGGTGTCGCTGGCGGTTCCACAGCCGTAAAAGAGTTGAAATAGATTAAACAAAGCAACAAGGGTTATTTTAATCTAATCCTTACCTCCGCGCGACAATCTAGCTTCCATATAACGCCAGAAGAACAGTGATTCGATTTAGACATTGGAGGAGTGACAGCACCTGGAATATCGGGGAGCGAAAACGCCAGAAGAACAGAATAAAAAAGAGGTCAGGAATATATAGGGAAAATGAATTTAATACGGCGGGCGACAGGTGTCAGCCGGGGGGCTCGCAAAAAGAAGTACTGGCGGGCAGGCGAATCTAGACGGGCGCGGATTTTAACGAGGGGGGATATTCATCCAACATTATGCGGGCGTAATTATTAAGGTGGTTCCATTAATGTTATTGTGGGCGGGCGAAAAATATTTTTACATTTGAATTTGAAGTATTGGAAGGGGGGGGGGAGGGGGGATTTAAAATTTAAATTTTAATTCCCCCCCCCCCCCCCCCCCAAACAGTGCCATTCACATTACCTTGAAATACCGCAACCCCGCATTTCCTAGGGTTCCAGAATTTCACGCATCTCCAGACAATCTCCCATGGCGCACACGACACCAAAGGTGTGTATAACACATGGGTAGAACAAAAATGATTATGTCATCTGTGTTTGGCTATTTTTTATGAACTGATGATGCTTGTTGATGTTTGTGTAATGGCTTTGCCTTTCTATGTAGATGGTGACCAAGGCTACTAGTTGCTTCTCATGGTTTCCCATGGTAGTTTGATTGCATGCTTGGTGTAGTCAATCATAGGGAAGTGATAAGTCTTATTTTATAACCATTGTGCCCTTAGCAATTATGCCAATGAACTTCCATTGGCATATGGTGCTGAACATTGCTCTTTCCCCAGTCGTCTGCAATATTTTTTCAAATTGGGCGGTCCTCCAATTTGAGGGGATTGGGCCTGAAGTAAAAACTGGGGTTGTCTAAAGCATGGAGGAAATTGGGCCACCGTCCAATTTATCCCATGTTTTGGACAACACTAGTTTCTAGCCCACAGCCCACGTACAATGGTCTGCCACTAAATTGGGCAGTTGCCCAATTTGGTGGTGAACAGTGTGCCTTGTCACATGTCCTTTTCTGGTCGGACACTTGCATGCATACTTATACTGTTGCTATAGTGCTCTTGCATGCTATAAATACAACACTACTGATGAGATGTTCTCGCATTCACCGCGTCTCATCTCCCCCTCACACATTGCCCATCTTGCCAATGTCGCTCTTCATTGCCCCCTGCACCAGAATAGATTGATTCCATTTATTGCTCCATGAAGTACCATGATCTTTATAGATGTGAGTAGAGGGGCATCCATCTCGATCCATTTCTGCATTTTGTCACCCAGGGCCGGAAGGGTACACACAATAGAATAACATACTGGGTTGTCATCCATCTTGTCTGGATTCCTGAGCATGGTGTTTTTGAAGTTGATAGAGTTGCATTACCACCTGCTCAAGACGAGCCTGGCTACAATGGTTCACTGGCTGTGCATTAATGGTTTTGGGTGAATGTTTATGGTGGAAATTTCCTCTTCTTGTTTTAAGTCATTTGGATGTAATCTTTTTGAAGATAAAAAATGGTTGATTCCTTTCACTAAATTGTGTTCTTGTGAAAGTTCATTGCATCATGACTATCCTCTTCATGTGATGAAATTGGGAGACTGTCCAATTTCAACCTGTTGTAGTAAATGCAACTAGTGTGAATTAGCCAGATGCAGGAAATTGGGTGTCCGCCCAGTTTCGCGCATCGGGCTAAATGACTTTGCTGCCACTGGCTCTAGTGGGCTGTGAAATTGGGGGACCACCCATTTTCAACCTGTTGTGGTGAATGAAACTAGTGGAATTAGCAGATGCACTAAATTGGGTGGCTGCCCAGTTTCGTGCATTTGGCTTTGCGATTTTGCTGCCACCGGCTCCTGTGATGAATTTGAAATTGGGCAGTCGCCGAGTTGGGCCTTCTTGGGTCAGATGCTTGCAGTTTACCACTGATATTTCAGATACTGTTATTTTTTTCAATATAAGTAACAACATCCAAAATATCAATTGGTAATCTGTAGCCATCTGAAAGGTGTTGCTTGACAAGGATTGGGAAGTCCTTCAGATACCTGGCGGCTGCCCAATTTGAAAAGCCTGAGGAGTTTAGTGTCCGAGAAACATGGCTTCAAAACATAACTTTTCAACTATGCACCAATTCATTAATTTGAGAATCTCAAAATTCTCATTTTGCTCCAAAAAGCTTGTTGCGTATAAAGCTTAATTGCAAATGGGCATAGTCCCTCCCATAATTTCGCATAATTTCGCATGCGAACTAAGCTTTATACGCATGCTACAAGCTATTTGGAGCAAAACGAGAATTTTGAGATTCTCAAATTAATGAATTGCTGCATAACTTATGTTTTTTTTTTTTTAACATTTGAAGAGCTTCTGAGTTGGTGTTTTCCGTGCAGCTTTTGGACCTATACTGGGATGGTGCAATTGTGGCTCGTGGTTTTCCTAGGGGTTCAGCCCTATGTCATTTCAAGGGAATTCCGGACATGCTTAGTGTTGGCGTGCAAGAGGTTCTATCGTCGGATGTGGCACTTCCATGGCCTACCGCTGATGCAGATACTCTTGGGGAGGCCAAAGGATCTTTCATGGTTTGGTACAGAAAGGATGCTCGTGAACCAGGAATAGAGGAGACACTCTTGGCGTCGAAGAAGAGACGCACGGGGGACAACCCCCAAGGGGATAAAGCAGGTGCAGTCAATGATGCACCACTATCAAGTGGAGTTGAGTCGGAGTTGCTTTCTATTTGGATTTTTTCCTCTTCTTGTAACAAGCTTTGCTTTCGGATTGGCTGCCTTAATTTTAGTTCGTCTTGCTTGAGGTGATTACTTCTACCCGTTTCTTGCACTATCCAATTTGGCTGCTTACATTTGCTACTTCTTCCTGCTGCACATCTCTCTTTGTTACCTTTGCTTGGCTGCTTCTTCTGCTGTTGGGTGGTTGTCAGTCTCTATACCATGACCCCGAAGGCCAAACAGGCCCGAAAGGCTAAGCTCCCCCAGCAGTCCCCTCCAGCGTCTAAACCAGTACCCGAAGTACCTATCCCAGACACTCCCGCCCCACAATTTGATCCGTTTGCAATCTCTTTTGTGTGTCGCTTACATCCACAATCACTTACACATATACTTTTGCCCACTTGCCTATAGAGAACTGGACACAGGCCATGGATATGTTCCAGCTCCTCATACAGGACTACGTACGTCACAATCCCGACCACTCTCAGGCAGATACACATCCGATTGAATAGACCCCTGTGATAGAGGTGGCCGTGCAGATTGATCAGTCCCATACAGTGGATGTCGGTACACAAACCCAAGGCGATCCAGAGGCTAGTACGCAAGAGTCCATGGAGCAATCTCGGGATTTCCGAATAGTTGGCCTACCTGAGACAGGAACGTGTACGGGCATGCAGGAGGCTGAAAAATTCTTTACAGAGACCATGAGCATGCAGTCCCCAGGGATCATTGAAGCTAGCGGGTAGGGCCGCACCGACTAGACCGGCCTCAACATATCTTGGTTCGGTTCCGTACACCCCAAGATAGACTCTCTGTATTACAGCATGGTAATCGACTCAAAGGCTCTCCTTCTCAGTACAGGAAGATCTGTCCCCTTTGCAGTTGTCTAGACGGCACCAGGAATTGTGTAGAGTACGGGAAGCATGAGCACAAGGAAAATGGACTGTATATAGAGGTGACAAGGCGATAATTCATGAGCACTGGCCTGACAACCCCTGGTCGATCACTGGATAGTCTAGTGTTGTATAGATGTTTTATGTCATGATACATGTTTCTGTTTCAGTTGTGTTTTCCTGAAGGGACTTTGTCCCTCTCTTTTGTACGGTCCCATAGCCCAATTGGGCTTTCGTGGACGTTAAAATATTTATCTTATCTCTTCTTATTGTTTTTTTTAATAAAAAGACTTAATGGCTTTTTGGAAATCTTATGTGTGGTCATCATATAATGACGACTTGTCTTTGCAATTTATAACAATGCGTGCAGGGATTTGATCCCTGATATATTTCCACTTTTTCCAGTGATAAAGTAGCACTGAGGGCATCACCTTGCAGCATAATAACAACACATTCTTTAGCAAGTAATTCCACATATATATCGTTGGCCATGCATTGAATGTTATGAACAACCTAGCAAAGAGGGAAAAGACAGATAGAGAGAACCCAATAAATAAGAGCAATCATAAACAAAAGCGAAAGAAATACCCTTTATGCATAATTAAAAGTAGACTACAAACCTGAGGAGCATTTGCCATATTGGGCATCAAAGTAGTTACCCTTGGACTTATCACAGTTTTCTGCATCACAGCATTGTAAGCACAGTACAAGAGGCTACACTCATTGTTTACTTCTGCACAAAAGATGTAATTTTTTATGGCAGCATTTCCTAATTTGCAACAAAATAAAAAAAGAAGCACCAACGTTGTTACGTATGCTTACCTTTGGAATGAATCAAAATTGGACGCCATATAGATGGTACTGGCATTTGATGAACTATTATAGCACACCAATGGCTATCTAAAAAAACTCCATAGAACCATTTGTGAACCTTCAAAAATATCAAAGAGTGTGCATCTCTGAAATAAAGTTTGAGAATATTAGAACCAATGCAGTACCTTTATCTACAGAAAAACATTAAATAGAAAATTTCATAATACAAAAAAATCTGATTATGGATGGACAAAGTTCAATATCACATTTGCATGGTCCCTGACCATTATGATTCCTGGAGCACTTCAGCCGTAACGATTACCTTTTTATTAATGATGGGTGTCAAAACAAAACGAAGCAGCACTAATAATCTTCTATCCTCAAAAGTGATAATTTTAATCTTCTAGCTTGAGGAGAATAACAAGGTAAAATCAAACAGGATTATCACATTATTACTTAAGCCAGAGGCAGAAAATAAACCTTGAAGAGCTGCCCCAAATAACATTCTATTACCCTTGTTCCACATGCATGAACTTATGAAGGCAACGTAAAACCAACTCATTCGATCACATACCATGTGGAAAAGGTCAAGAATATCTTGAAACACTTCCGCAATTCAACATCTAACAATATTCTCTGTCATGCAGATTGGAATCATTGCAACAATTTTCTCTAGCAGTTGCTGATGTATAACCTATAAAATATATCATCCAAATCAAGAGAGAATATAAGAAGTAAAAAGCTAGAAACTTGCAAGGCATTAGGACTTGCCAAAATGTAAATCTACATAGGGCAATGCCAAACTATTCTCTGATCAGTAGAATGGCAGCTATAAATTCTCATGAACAAGCAATAATTTCTGCAAGCAATTCTGAAGAGCAAGTCAAAAAAATACATCTATGGGATAATTAGTGTTAGGTTCCTAAAAGGATAGTGTTCACATTCCTCTGAAATTTAAACCTCAAAAGTTCCTAGATCATCAAAAATGCTTCTTGGCATGTATACTTGAAACATAGGCTAAAGACGTACAAGATCAAATCAAAGCTCTTTAGATAATAACAATCTATAATAACTGAAAGTTAAGCAAGAACAGGCGAAACGTCAACAATACAAAAATGTTTTTTTGAACGAACTATTTCGTAACCTCTGCAACTGTGCGCATCAATAGAGTGAGTAAGGGTTGTTCCAGGCTTCTTAGAAACTATCCCAACATCAACCTGAATAGAACGATGAACCATATGCTCCAAATGGATGAGATGGAGTGAGGCTATAAATTGATCATGCATTAAGAAAGAACTACCTTTTGTTAGAAGCCATGTATTTTGTGTAGCATTCATAGTAGATCCTAGCAGATCGTTGGAAGCACAACTGGCTCGAAAAGAGGAAGGGCCGCTCCGTCGCTGCTAAAGACAATTTCAGCGACTGCCGAAAAGAAAAGAGTTGTCTTCATTTTTCAGTCTGTTCAAGTTTCCCGCTCCGCCCAATATTTGCCTTCTTCCCACCCATAGAACCTTAAATTAAAAGTGCCTTAAGATATAATTTCAATGTATGATTATGCCCATGTAACCTACAAGACCCTGAAATTTTCGATGATTTCAGGTCTTTTTTTCTTAAGTGATGTCAGGGTCTGAGTTTCTGGCGACGCTTTGGTTGCGCCACCAGGTTTTTTCTTAGAGACCAAGATCGTGTCCCTCTGCTTCGCAGCTATGGCATCCTTCATAGTCGATGCTATGGAGTCGGATTTTCGGAGGGGCACGTGAACATCGAAGGCTACAGATCGGTGACTATTCTAATCTGTGACAGATTTAGAATAAGTGTTTCTCAGCTTCCTGAGGTTATTCGATCACATCCATAGCCACGAAGCTCAGTAAGCTCTGTAGGAGCTTTGCAAGCTCTGTTCCAGCAAAGCAGCATCACTCCATCTGCAAGTGTCTTCCATCTGCAATCGGCCATGGCAAGGCATATTTTCTTCAATTGCTCACAGATTAGAATACAATAGATTAGTAGATGAGGAAATTTCGGGCCTCGTAGGTTATAGAGGGAAACTCCGGTCGCAAGGGGGTTTTCAGGGGAAACTTGACCTGGCGGCAGTGCTGCTCGCGGCTGCCGCTGCTCTGGTGGCGCCGCCAGAGCCTATTTCCCCCGAACCCTGCTCCCGAAAGTTTCCCCTTCCAAGGACAAAATCGCCGGGCTTGCAAATCCTACGAGTTTGAAACTTGCTAATTGGGGGTTTTTTGTTCTTTTTTTTTTTTGCACCACTTGAGCAGCTACAACAAGTAGGCTGTGATTTCGGCATTCAAACAAGATTTGATTCTGGCATCAGAGCGGGGCCATGAGTCTTGCCTTATGAATTCTGGAACTGGGTGCAGCATGTATTCATGGAGCTGCTAGTCTGTTTGCTAGATCTGATGCAGCACAGGCCAGGGCAGGGCAGGGCGGGGCGGGGCAGGGCTTCTTCCAAGGGTCTTCTTGTAGGTTATACACATGTAACTCATGGTCAGCTTCTTTTTCTTGCTTTCTAAGCTTAATATGTTCATGTCAGAGTTAAGATATTCTAGAGATGTTGTCTGTAAGATGATCTCAATGCTACGCCATGATGAGGTAAGGCCCATTTAGATCAAATTGATTGATCACATTTGGTGTACAACTTTTTATAGAACAACGGACGTGGTTTGTTGTTTGATGCACATGCCGGAATACTACGTACAAGTTTATTGTAGAACTGTAGCTTGGTTTGTTGTTTGATTGTTTAGCTTGGTGTACAAGTTTATTGTAGAACTATGGCTTGGTTTGTTGTTTGAGTGCTTAGTAGCATTGCTCAGGTTCGATTCTTGAGGAGCAGTTTTTTTTTTGCTTTTTCTTTTTTTGAGGGACGCCGAACTCTATTCAATATTCCACAAAGTACAAGTATAGTTGCAAAGGCAGGAATAAAATCTTAGTGGACAAAGATAATCCACTGAGTGAAGCAACCCACCTATGCAAGGGGTGATATACCCAAATGCACCTCAAAAATCAAGTGTTTCTTCTCAGGTGTGAGCTAAGAACATTGGTATGCCTTTATCAATCTATCTTGTCCCGCATGAAGAAGCTGGTCAGCAGTAATTGTTAAGCCTTTGAAGATACTCCACCGTCTCCTTTTCCAAATAGACCACACCAACCAACCTGATGCCAAATGAAAAGCTTGTTGCCGCAACCTGTTCCA
>JAANSK020092242.1:0-16265 GCA_011763485.2 Isoetes engelmannii | reverse complement strand
TTGGCAATTAGCTGAAGGAAATTTAATAGTATAAACCTATATGTTGGTTCAGAAGTTATTACATTTTTGACATGCAAGAAGTCATTAAATGTGTATATGCTAATCATATTGGTCAAAATCTCCTATTAGGAATGGAAAATTTTGCTGTATCACTCTCATTTATCTATACTTGTTAAGCATAAAACATGGTAACGTTCACTGCGCAGACAACCACTTCTAAAGAACTTCTAATTGCCATAGATCCCCTCATGAACATCTAAAAAACAAATAGCCTACATTGCCTTTACAAAAGTAGTCTTGTTATGGAATGGAATAGAATAGAATAGAATAGATTTTTAAATCTTTTTTCTTTACGCAAGGATTATCCAACCTACCGGAATCGAACCAGTGACCTAAGGATCAACATTATAGTCCTCCGCTCTACCAACTGGGCTAAGGTTGGGAGGAATTCAGACTCCATGTTTGACTAATTAAGGCATACCTTCCAATCCAAGAATTTGAAATGACATGGCCATGGCATTTATGGACTTCCTATAGAGCTCCAACTTCACATAGTGCTTCCTTGACAGACGACAGGACAAAGGTTCAAAGACATGGATATATTAGAATCCCTCTCATGCACTCAAACCTTGCTTTTGTGATGGATCAGAACCATAGACCAGATTATTACCACCAATATTGAAGCAATGAATTCGAAGACACCTGAACTGGACCTGCAAAAATAAAATCAAAATGTAAACAACTCGCAAGCTCTGCATGGATACTGAATGCCCCTTGAGCTCTCCCCCGAGCATCTTTATAGTTAGCTAGTCCTTTGACCATGCAAGCCGTGCAAGCATGCACGCCATGCAGCCATGCGAGCCATGCGAGCATGCAAACCATGCGAGCATGCACGCCATGCAAGCAAGCCATACGAGCCATGCAAGCATGCATGTAAGGGAGAAATTAGAAAGGGGCAAAATTGGAACCCAAAATCAAGGCCAAAAAAAATTTGTCCAATTTCTGGAAGATCGGAATTTTTTCCGGCAACCAAAACCCTTGAAATCATAGGAAATCAAATTAAGAAAAAATTCCAAAAAGTTTTCGGCATGCCGGAAAAACCAAATTTAATAAATAGATTCATATGGCACCATTACAGACTTCATTGCGTTGCAGGATTTGTATTATTTTATCCAAAGCCAAGAATGGTAACCTTGGGAGAAGCATGTGGAGCCTTCACTTTGTGGCCAACAAAGGACCTTATGAATCATTTATGTGGCATCGTTGCATTCTCAACATCCAAGGCAGAAATAAAACGTTGAGGAGGAGGAGGAGGAGGAGTTACATTGAATGCATTCTCGTTGCAAGATTTATATTATTTATCCAGAGCCAAAAATGGTTACCTTCAGAGAAATAATATAGCAAAAATAAGGTTCTTAATAAAGGTCAGGGGATCAGAGGAGTATCTTTTTAGTGATAAGGTCTCCACTAGGTCCTTCGACAAAAAACTGCCCCCCCCCCTGAGATACAGAAATATAGCTTTGTTTCGTATAAAATCAGGCTGAAGATGATTGAATACGTTCTTCAGGCTGAGGTGGACAGCTTCAGCCCGAATTCATAATGATTGAATACGTTCTTCATCCTGAAGAACGTATTCAATCATCTCTTCAAAATTTGGAGGCTAACTCCATTGAGCAAGGCCTTAAGGCCTTACAAAACAACCTGGACCAGCTCTGTGATATAGTCATTCTAGACTCTGAGGATGACAACCACGGTCTCTATGTCTCTTGTCATCCTTCTAATATCACCCTTAGAGCTATTAAGAAGCGAATCAAGTCCAAGGACAATTTACCCTTTAATACAAAGCTAACTCAGCAATTAGTCCTCAGGAGCATTCTTATAATATTAGGAGCAAAACGTCACTGTTCAGCCCTAAAGTTATCTCATACAGATAATTGGCCTTTCTCCTTCTCGCCCTCCTTCTCTCTCCCTAGTATCCATGAGGATTCTCACATGGAATTTGAGAGGGAGCAAAGGTCCTGCAAAAAGGAAAGATTCATTGCTACCACCCGAGATTTCAAGGCTGACATCATCATGATTCAAGAGCATAGACTTCCCTTGTTTGAATCTCAAAACCTTGGTGAATGGATTAGGCCTGGTATATCATCTTGTGTGGTCTCTGCAGATGGTACCAAAGGTGGATTAGCTACTTTTTGGTATGGCATCCCTGTTTCTACTACTTATGCTAGCCCATCCAATAGGTGGACATGTGTTGTTCTCAAAATTAAGGACAAGACTAGGGTCTTACATCAATATCTATGCCCCCATTGACCCCATGATAGGGAACCAGTTTGACTTGAACTTAATGCTTGGATGTCTAGTCAGTCTATTGATAATTGGATTGTTGGTGGAGATTTTAACAATACCCCTAACTGGGATATGAAACTAGGTAAAAATATTAATATGTCCAGAAGTGAGAGATATGTTTGGGATCAGTGGCTCCAGAATCAAAATCTGCTGCTCTATATTCCTTCCTCAAACACAAAATTTTCTTGGAACTATAAGAGAGAAGGTGACTGCAGAACCTCTTGTATGCTGGACAATTTTATGTCTCCAACCCCTCTGAGGAGTCCCTGGACAACTGCATTATTACTGGTGACATTGCATGTACCATTTATGATCACCAACCCCACTTCTCGGATACCAGAGACACCATTACCCTTGGCAGGAGCAAGAACACTCCCTTTAAGTTCAACAATTCTCTGCTGCAAAATAAGTCCTTTTGTCGAGATTTCAGGGAATTTTATCTGTCCCTCTCTAAAATTGGTGATCATCTGTTCATGAAGAATTGCACTAACAAATGAAGACTGTGAAGGGTTGGCTTAAAAACTGGGGAAAGAACTACAATGAGAAGAAGAAGGCTGGTAGGATGGACCTTTTTGAAAAATTCAAGAAAGTGAAAGTTCAACTAGCAGAAAACCTCCTTGATGCTTCTCTCTATAAAGAAGAAAGCCACCTTGAAACTCAGATCGGGATTATTGAAAAGGACCAAGTCAAAGGAATGGCCTTGAGGAGCAAAGCTAAGATATACAATCAATTAGACCATGAAATAGGTTGGTCAATAACTGCACTACCCAGGTCACTGATGACCAGGGCATCATTCATATGAAAGAATCCCAAATCTCTGAGACCTTTACGAGCTTTTACACTAATCTCTTCCATAAGGAGAACTCTGAAGAGCCTAATCTGTTGGACAAAATTTTAGATGAGATAGAAATCCATGTAAACAAATGGAAGATAAGTGGATAGATAGGTCTTCCCTCACTGAAGTTTATGATGCTTTGAGGCATATGAAACATGGCAAAAGTTCAGGTATTGATGGCTTGCAGCCTGAGTTCTATGTTGAATTTTGGCCCATCATGAAGGATGATATTTTCCAACTTATACAAGGCATTTGGTCTGCACATATCCCACATTTAAGGTTGGAGTCATATCCCTCATCCCTAAGATTGAGAACCCCTTGAAGGTTAATGATTGGAGACCTATATCTCTCACTACCACCATATATATAAGCTGGAGGCTAAACTCATCTCAAATAGAATTGTCCATCACCTTCAACAGAATATCAATACCTGCCAGTTTTCTTTCCTCCCTAGAAAACTTATCTTGGATAATATATTGCTGCTACTGAAGCTCTTCAATGGAATACACTCTCCAAATAGAATAGTGTTCTTTTAAAGCTAGACTTTAAGTGTGCTTATGACTGCGTATCCTGGGATTTTCTTCATAAATCAATGGTTCATCAAAGTGTGGTCTCCTCTTCCTGTTTCGTAATCTGTCTTCTATGCCCAGTTCTTTAGTGACTCTTGTTGTGCTGTCTTGATCATGGTTAACAAACGGCCCTTTGGATAATCTGGAAACACAGGAACAATGTGGATCTAGTTGGCAAGAAATGTGACATTACTTGGATGGAGTTCAATTTCCAGTTTGAATTGATTAGATGTGCCTGTCCTCACCATTTCACTAGAAAGGATAAATTTGATCTTGTTTGGCTGGATTGTGGGTCCTTTAATTCTTTTTTCACTAACCCCATGTTTAACCAGAATGATTTCTTGGATTGCAGCATTATTGAGCAATGTTGTACAGCCTCTTAAAGGGGTCCCTTTGCCGTCTACCAGTCCTACTGAGCTCAGTGCCTTCTTGCCAAATCTCTATGGATGGCACACACTCGTTTGTTAATCTTCCGGCAACTCCTCCATCTCTGCAATAATTTCGGTCCATACAAATGATTTTGCTTTGTATAGTACGCTGGTTTCTGAAGACTAGTGTTCTTGTTGATATCATGATGTCTGATATATACATGTGGCCCATTGGGTCCTTTTCGATGTTAGGCTCAAGGCCTTACTGCTGTATTTCCTAAAAAGAAGAAAAAAGAAAAAATGGTTACCTTGGGTGTTAAATTAAATTAAATTGTATGGCCAACAAAGGACCTTATGAACCATTCATGTGGTACCGTTGCATTCTCCACACCCACGGCACAACAGATAAAACATCTGAAATGAGAAGAAAAGAAGACCAACACTAACATTGTTACATTCAATGCACGCTAGGCAGCTTGAACTTAAGACCTATTTGTACCACACCAACATTGTTTATTGGGTCCTGCCCGTAACCACCTTACATTAATGCACTATGGGCATTGGACAATTCTAAGGGTACACTAGACCTACTCATAATTTGAATAAACCATGCACAACTGCTTTGTTTTTTGCTTATGATGCCATTCGGATTGAAGAAACAAGAAGGATGCAAAATTTTCATCTCCCCTTAAATTTTTCAAAGTATAGGGCACTTTTATACCATAAAAGTTGCCTTATCAATTGGAAAACATATCACATACCATTGTTTGAATCGATTTCAATGTAAATCATTCCTCCTAGGGCACACATATAGGAATCAACATCTATGCATCATAGATTTGAGATGAGGCAATGCTAGGTTTGCAAAAGCTTTTAGCTAGTGGAAAGTGGCAAAGTTCCTGTAACAATCTTTAATTACGTATTTCTGTGAGAAGTCTTTGTTCCCCTCGCTTGGTATTTCGACCAATCAGAAGGATATATTTATCCCATTAACATTTGATGTACAGTTTATCTCTGTAATCGCAAAAGGAAAGCTGGATCCTTTTATCTCAAATTGGGCAGATGCTCAAGGAAGACCATGTTCTCACCATTTGTTGTGTGTCCTCTCACAACCATCCTAACTCTCTTACATTTGGTGATCACATAATGCTTGCAATGAACAAAGATGTCAAGGAGGTCTGACTTCTTTTGACATCGCGATTTTGTTGCTCATCACTGATTCGTTGCTATTAATTCATGTTCATGTATTTTATTATGATTCTGTTGTTGTGCACTTGAACCTATGTTATTTCATTTCATCTTCAAGATATATCATGTTATCATCCCACAAAGGGTTGCTGCCAGTGTTGAATCTGTTGAATTTAGGCACTTGCTTCTGATTGCAGCTTTGCCAAGTCCACAGTGTTTTGCAGCAGCATAGCAATGGTCATGGGCCCAACGCCTCCAGGAACAGGTGTTATCCATCCTGCCACATCTTTTACTTCATCAAAATCTACGTCACCAACTGTTCTATATCCCAACTTCTTGCTTGGATCAGTCACTATATTTGTCCCCACATCAATTACTGCTGCACCTGGCTTAATCCAGTCTCGTTTTATCTGAAAGTCAGAATAACAAGAGTTACTATCTTTGGCATCACAAATTTCTCCAAGAAAACTATTATTACCATTTGTGCTTGACCAGCAGCAGCTATTACAATGTCTGCATTTTTCACAATACTCTGTGGTTCAACAGTTCGAGAATGCACAATAGTGACAGTTGCATCCAGCTTATTTAAAAGCATAGCCACTGGGAGACCAACAATGTTGCTTCGTCCAACCACTACCGCATGCTTCCCAGAAATTTTAATCCCACTTCTTTTTAGAAGCTCTATGCACCCCTATAATAATTAACCCAAAACAAGAACAATATAAGATCTCCATGATAACAAATACATAGCTTCAGAAAATGGGGCATGTAATTTGCTCCAGCTCATACACATCGCACTGGAAATTAATGCTTTCTGACTGTAGTGGCAGCCACATGCTTTGGAACTAGTCATTGCGAAGTGCGTGTATTAGTAGATAAAACTATTTGGGTTCTCCAGCATATCTTTGCCCTTAAAAAAGAAACAGAAAATCCAAGTCACTACCTATCATGGCACAACTGGGCGCTTCAAGATTTGTAGCTATTAATCAATCAATACAAGTTCTTGATCACAATGGCCCTTCTAGTTTGAAAAGATGAACAAAAATATATAAATGGTATGGCGTCAGCTAGACAGATTACTCTCAAGTAATTGGTATCACCAGTTTAGGACAGTTGGTAAACTTACAAGTTAGTAGAAAATGGGATGTTCTCTCTAAATTTACCATAGTGCACATGGAATAGGAAGTCGCTGTCTTCTGTTCATGATACTAAGGATTAGGAAACTGAAATTCTAGTTTAAATTTGGTTGCAATATGCAACTGCAGGAGGTATATCCTCTCACAGTAAAGAATTTAAATCCAGAAGCATGTTACACACGTATCATGTCTTTTAGACCGAAAAGCTATAATGTTGTCAAAAAAATACCTTGGGAGTGCAAGGAACAGAGAGGGGCTGTCTTCCCTTCATACATAGATTGCCAATGTTGAGCGGATGGAATCCATCAACATCCTTTTCAATGCTTATTGCATTCAGTATATTTTCCTCATTGATATGTTTGGGAAGTGGTAACTGGACAAGAATCCCTGCAATCACATCCCAAATAAAGGATTGTAAGATTCAGTACGTCCAAACAATCCCAATGTGGTGTAACAGTGCACCAAGCGATGCATTATTCTAGGAAGCTTCTATTTTGAGGAACTGTGGAGAATAATCATCATAAAAATCTGGTAAACAAGCAGTGACATTCTTTTAGAAAAGGGAAGTTAAGCAATAAAGACTTACCATTTACTTCAGGATCAGCATTAAGCTCTAAAACCTTATCAAGAAGCTCACTTTGAGATATGTCCTCTGGCAAATTCACGTCTATTGATTTTATGCCAACATCAGAACACGCCTTCCTTTTCATCCGAACGTAGGTCTCTGAGTCTTTTCTTGTCCCCACTATCACAACAGCAAGACCTGGAATCTGCATAAGCTTTTAATTCATAAGAAACGGTAATTTGATGTCACTTAAGAACGGTTACATCTTTGAGAGCCTAATGCTATAAGCTTAAAAAAAAAATTGTCAGAATAAGCTCAGCAAGTAAGTAATCTACACTGAAGACATTAAAATCTAGCATCTTTCATACAACAAACCATCTGTTTGCAAACCCAGACTTAAGCTCATTAAAAGCTTATTTACAAGGGATAGCAGTTAAAAAAGTTGTGGATTAGAAAATGTAATTAGATGCTAATAAAGTTTATCTAAGGAACTTCATTAAGAAAATGACTATCGATGATTTTCTACAGGATTCCATTGCTCATACTTTGCATGACTAAACGATGGAATTGTATATGTTAAGCATGGTATCAGAAACAACGACGTTTGATGCTTATTGTCTTGACCATAAGCATAGCAATAATGTGGTGTCTCTTGCAAAAAGCTAGATCTATTCTCTGCATCTATGCATTACATGGGTAAGCAGTTAAGAAACGTATTTGCTAGTATTATAGTAGACCGACCATAATAATAGACTCAGATCCCCATTTAGGGACATAAACAGAGGAGTGTTCGATGGTTAAGTACATATCTAGTCTCTGCGAGTCAAACTGCTCAATGCACTATTCAGATTAAACGGGTCTGGAATTGAGTGTAAGGAATGGAATGGTATGAAGCAGATAGCTGAAATTACCTTCCCAGAGGCTTCTTTAAGCTGAGAAACTTGCAGTATAACCTCATTGTGGATGGTTTTAGCAATGGCTTTGCCGTCGATGATCGTGGTACTTTGCTTACCGTATTCATCTGCCATCGTTCACCGACTGAATATGGTAATGGAAGAAAGCCTGCGTATACGATAATGGGGCCACGATCATTTTTGGTATTTTTCTTATTTGGATGGTTTTTTGGGTGTATTCGTATACTACATCGTATTCCGTATTTTGGTGACGGTGGCAGCTCAGATGTGAACCAGAAAGGGTATTCTGGTGCTTGGGCATGGTTTTCTGCTGAGGCGGAGGGCATGTGCTCCTCTCCACCTGTCGTTTGCATCCAGAGATTCCAAATTCGGCAGCGTTGTCCCTGTTGTGCTTGAGCAGCTTCTTGGCGTCGTTCCTGGAGTGCGCAGGGTCTGCTCCGCCATATGATCAAGTAAGGACCACATTATTGCTTGGAGGTGCTTCTGTTAACATCCTCTGCAGCTCGTTCACTTACAGGAGGCACATAATTTCGCATCCACACAGGTCGTTCACTTGCAGGTGCTTCTGTTAGCATCGTCTGCAGCCCGTTTACTTACAGAAGCCACACATGTCGTTTGCTGGCTGGTCTGTTGGAGTTCGATTTCTGGCATACATACAGGTGCCTCTGCTGCCCATGTTTGTTTGATAGATATGGAAAAATGCAAAAGATTAATCTATCAAATCCATGCCGTTATAATAACACAGCGTAGTAATACACCTTAGTCAACCGCAGGCTAAACCATAAGCCTGCGGTCACTTCTATGGGACTCTTGCTAGACAGAGTCACTTCTTCACTTCGACATGTATTGGGTAGTGGTCATGTGTTATGTAGTGCAGAGCATGTAGTGCTTGTAGTGTAGTGTGTAGTGTAGTCTATATAGTGTAGTGTGTGTGGCGTGTGTGGTGTGCAGTGTGGTGTGTAGTGTGGTGTGTATAGTGTGCATGTTGTGTGTGTAGTGGGTTGTGTGTGTAGTGTGGTGTGGATGATGTGCGTGTGTGATGTGTCTGTGGTGTGCGTAGTCCGGTGCGAGTGGTCAGACCTTGAAACGATGAAATTGAGCAATGTAATTCATTGTATCTTATCCGTATTATCTAATAAAATCGAGTAATGTGCTTAATTGGTGAATTCAATTTTCGGTAAGGAGTGATAGTCAGTGACGCGGAACTGGTGGTCCTATTCGTGGGCCTGTTTCAGCGTTGATGAAAACTGGGCGCCAGAGGTGAGTGATGGGCGTTGGTGCTTGAATTAGAGCTCCATTCTCCAAGCCCAATATCTTCATTGCTGTGTTTCAAATTGTATGTCTCTATTGACCGATACAATCCATGATACATATGTTGTATTTTGGTTTTTTGGCTCAATATTAGACAATTGCTAGTTCAAATTAATTCCCACAATGAATTTATGCCTTGAAATCAATCTAGAACCTTTGAACACAAAGTGCAATACAATATGACAAGGGAAATTCAAATGTGAGCCAATACTTATATATTTCCAATGGTCGACAATGGTCTGCTACAGTGAACTGCTCAGTGCACTGTTCACTTGGACGACGAGCTCAAATAAAACATTTCTTGACCAGCTCAGGCATGATCTTCTACCTCAAGATCATCCGAATAATCACCTTAATATTGTTCTATACATCTTAGCTTATTTATTCAGGAAGATCCGATCGATATGGAGATGATATGGAGACCGATATGGATACGGAGCCCAAGGAAGAAGCGGTTTTACTGAGGCTTTGCCAAAAGGAACACAATGTGCAAGCGACTGCTTCACCATTCGCAACCCAGGTGAATCAACCATATCATTAAGGATCCTCCAAATGAACTTAGAGATCAGAATCTTACTTTGCAAATGGAAGTCTGTCATACCCAAGCCACCAGCACGCACTATTGCAAAGCATGTTCTAAGTAATTCTCACATCTATATGGCCTCTGCCCTACTGGCTTCCAAATCAAAATTTCAACTGATAGTTACCATTGTCCGTAACTTTATTTCGGGGGGAAACGAAGAGCATGCTGTGGTGAAGACTAAGGCTAACATTGTAAATCGTGACAGAAAACCCTCAAACAGACTTCTGAATATAGAACTGTAGAAGCTAAATACTGCCGATTTGTGTATGACCTTGGATCTCTGTTGGTTAACTCAAATTACGCATTTGAGCAACCAAGAAATGTAAACAAAGGATGAAATGGTTTTTAAACTTAGCAAGTTAGGGAAGAAAAATACGTATCGCTAAGAATTCAATAGATTTTCCATTTGTCCAAGCTCTATCGCCTCACTCCAAGCCCAACACCAGCTTTCCAAGTGCTCCTTGAAGAGCTTCAGAAGTTTTTTTTGAGCGTGAGCAAATTATTCCTTTCTAGACACGTCCTTTAGCAGATGCCTGCACCTGGCAAGAATGGGTGGGGCTTGCATTGCTCTAAAAGAGTCAAAGCCCAGAGCCCAATCCGTCAAATAGAAAAGGGCCTGGACTACGATTTTGTAGCACCGACATGCTAAACCCAAAGGAAGTGATGGCCCGCATCACCCAAAACTGGGGACAACATCGAATGCCGGAGCCACAAAACCTGCAAAGCAATAGAGCCTAATTTGTTCAAAATGAATGGCAGGCAGTAAGTGGTGCAAAACGAGCGGCCGATGTTAGAGCAAAAGCTCTAACCTCACAAGAAAGATGAGAAACCGATAAACCAAGCCTCAATCTACCAGATCTAGACAATGGGCAAGACAAAGAACCGTAATCTCCATAGCTAGCTCAAGCAAATATCTCCTGTATACATCGTCTCCCGCTCTCTGCTCTGATATCCCTCTCTGTGCTCCCTCCACAGAGTATGCTCCGCCCACTAGATACGTGCATGTGCATATATACGCCACATATACGACCCATATACACCATAGTGGTGACATATAGCACTATGGTGACATATAGCACCCCAACAGCCGAGATTGGTACCTCGGTGACAGAAATATTCGAAAAGCATCGCTGTATATCTGAACATATGTAAACATACTTTGTGATTCTTCTTTTTTCTTTCTTTTTCTTTTTTTTCTTTTTTTTTTTTTTTTTTTCCCTTTTGGTTCTCCGTCGTCACCCATTTCAACATGTCCTTGACAAGTGTGCGGCTCCAGCTGCGCCTCCAAATTTTTACTTCGATGCTATTTGCTGATGTCGGAATTGGGCGGAGATATCTCCGCTGCATTGTGGAGGCGCGTCATTTATTTCAACATGTCCTTGACAAGTGTGCGGCTCTAGCTGCGCCTCCAGTTTTTTCGTTCGATGATGTTTGCTCCTGTCGAAATTGGGCGAAGACATCTCCGCTGCGTCGTGGAGGCAACTACACCACAAATCCATCAATGCATTCACTATAAAAGCCCACAGCTTTTGCTGTCGCTCTTATTCTTACATCTCTCAGGTTCAACGTGCTTACGCCAAGGGGCTCCAACACAGATTCGTGCTTCAAAATGGAGGGAGACCTTCCTTATCCCCCCCCCTCCCGTATATAGATACATGCCAGATATGCAGGTTCTTACAGGGACGGAGGGATTCAACCAAAATCCCGCAGAAACATACAAAATCCCATGGATTCAAGCATAAAGTAATCTGCAAAAAAAAAAAAAAAAAAAAAAAAAAAAACAACCCAGTCGGATTGGATCAACCCTAAATTCCACGGATTCAAGCAGAAAGTAGTCTGCAACAAAGAAAAAAAGGGAAGAAATGGATCAACCCAGTCCTCCGGATCTGAATCGTCCTGAAGAATTTCCACAGATTCAAGCAGCTGCAACAAAGAAAACAAAGACACAGATCAACCCAATCCTCCGGATCTGCATCGTTCTGAAGAAAAATTCGTCCACCATTTTGTTGGCGGACGTGGCAATTTTCGTTTATGGGGCGGGGGCGGGGAGGCGAATAAGGAAGGCTACCCAAAATGGATTCGTCATATTCAGGTAAGACCTCTTAGGAAAACCTGTGCCAGTGCCCTGTTTTTATTTGAGAGTAGATTAATTCCTCGGTTGCACCTACCGGAGTAGATTAATTCGTAGGTCGCCCCTGTCCCAAAAAAAAAAAACAAATCTGCCCAAGCTTGCTGCTGGTAGCTATAGCAGCACCATGGCAGGGAATGAATCAAGGAACCCATTATTTCGTATGCCAGGCTCTGCTTGGTTTCTGCCATGTATGGAAAGCATAGAAATCATAAGCCTGCTTGTGCCTTTGTGCCTCGTATAATTTCTATGAGCGACTAGAGTATAATCTTCACATCTAAGAAGACATCTAACATGCTTTATGTTTCATTTCTTTTAATTTGGTATTCGTTTTTTTCACTCATTCAATTTCCCTCAGCCAACTAGTAAAGAAGCTTAGAAATTGCCTTCAGCAATTACTGTCATAAAATTGGTATCCAACAGACCATTGCTGTTTCCAAGATGAAATGATGAACAAGGAAACCTTCTCTCCAGATCCTGTAAATAGTCAAGCTGTGTTAATTGAAATTGTATATCCAAAAAAGTCATTTCCCTATAGATGCAATGCTTCTAGCAATGTAAGAGAGCCAATTTTCTGTGGTATAGAACCACTGAGCTGGTTCTAAGAAACGTCCAACACTGTGAGTGGTCCAGATAAAGATGTCGAAGAAACTAAATTTCCAAGTGGAATAGAACCTGTAAAGTGATTATGTAACAGTCGTAATGTCCCCAACAGGGAATGAAAGAATGACATTGGTATTGATCCTTCTAACTGATTCCTGCTTAAATCAATTGCAATTAACTTTTCAAATAAACCATATGAGTTGGGCACTGGCCCAAACATCATGTTGTTAAAAACATTATTTGAAAAAGCTGGGCCGTTTCATTAGGTAAAACTCCAGACAGTTTATTTATGCTCAAATCAAGCATCTGCAGAGAATTTGACCATGTCTTCATCGCAACAAGGTCACCAGAAAAGTTGTTGTTGCTCAAATCCACAATTGCACAGTTCTTAAATTTCATTGGTAGGGATCCATTGAGCCTGTTTGAAGAAAGCCCTAAGATACTTAATCTGGGTGCCAATATAGTATCAATTTTACCTGCTGTGACATTCCGGAGTGGAGTGAGCCAGCCCATAAACCGGGAGCGCCATAACTCAATCTTATACTGACTGAAGACTTAGAAAGCCCACATGAGGAGCAAGCTGGCTATCTCTAAGACCATCTCAATGTTTACTCTGGGGAGCTCATATACGTTGATTAACAATTAATAAAATTAAGATGTGAACGCTGCCATCTGATACTCTTTCTTGAAGGCTTAGTATTACTTAGACAATTAGAATATTAAAGAACGAGGCTGAATGAGAAGTGGCAGCTGCAGAATAACATGAGAATGTGCTAAATGAGAGAGGCAATAGGTTCACTTACATCACAGCTCAAGCAAGCCAAAAGGATGTTCTAAAAGAAACATACAAACTTCCTTCCAAGCTTGAGGCAGACCATTGAAGGACAATACTCCTGACCCTCGGCATTCTTCATGGCTCTATTAAAGTCAAGTGGAGAAAGACTACTCATACACCCATCTTTTGATCAGTCTACAATGTAAATTCAGGAGATTAATCGCCCAGCTAGGTCACTTTTATGGCTAGAAATTCAAGTCCATATTTTATGTTCCTCATGAAACTGCATACATATGAAACTTACAACAAGTGCATCTTGTTGAATTGTATTGTATGATTGACATTTATGACTAATACCAAGTCGTGATGTCAAATTTGAAGAGCAGAATGTGTAAACACTTAATTTTAATGGCATGCAAGTTCTAACTTAGCTTCTAAGCTTGGGCTCCAGCAGCAAAACAACGGACCTAGCTATTGAAATGTAGTTCTCTATGAATTGAAGCTAATTGCATTGTATGGTTGATATTTGTGACTAATACGAACTCAAGAACATAGTCCATTTAGTGGGCTCCAATGTCGATTTGTTAAAAATTCGAAACCCATGCCTTGCATATCGAGTTTTAAGGACATATTACCTTTTAGTTGGCTATAATTTGACATGAGCAGTTCCAAATCGTCTGCAATTGAACTCTTATACATTTATGTAGAAAGGAAGAATCAAAAGAAAATGTAAATGCACAACTTGAACATTATTCATGGTCCAATTGGAATGTTCTCTCTAGTTGGAATTGCAAAGAACATGGTTAGATGGTCTCTCATGGAATATTTGTTTCACTTTATATTTAATTGCTCAACACAGGCATTTTGTTAATGGCCTCAAATTATTTGAATACATGCCAAACCTAGATATAGTTTCATATAATACATACCAGACAGAGCGGAAACAGGTCATAAAGTGGGATGTTGCAAACCATCCAAATTCATGCGTTGAGGTATTAGGTCAATATTTACATTTGCATGTTTGCCGACAATAAAACTGTCACATCTTTGCCTCGCTATTGTGTTGCTTCTGGCTCATTGTTTGAAATCAATAAGTAATTGTATGCATCCACCCAGTACATTATGTATAGCACCATTAGGCACGGAAGAGCCCTTATTTCATTTTGCTAGTCCCTATATGACCAAGACAAAAAATGCACACTTTGTATCATTCAATTTCAAACAAATGTAGGTCTACATAGTCATAGTGAAATAGGAAGTCAATAGACTGTAAATGATTGCTTGCATAAACAATATTGAAAATGAATGGAATTGAAGATTGAATGAATAGAATATTGTTTGCAAAAACTCATATAGAACTACTAAAACTTAAAAACTTTTCAAAGTAAAGGACTCAACAAGATGCATTGACACCTTTGTTTTGTGTTTTAGGTCTTATTTAGGTCTTAAGAAAGGTGCTATGTGTCAGTAGGAAGGGGAACGCAGAAGAAAAAGTTAAATCGAGTACGTCACCTCTTTCTGTTGTTGTTTCGACTACGTCTTAAGGTGTCATCATATCATCGTATTAATATCACTTAAATAAGATAAAGAAAACATGGATGATAATGAACCATATGCAAACTTACCTGAGAAGGAGAGGGAGAGCAGCAGAATGATATGCAAACTTGCCCGAGGAGGACAGGGACAAGATGCGACAAAAGGCAGCAGAATGTGTATGCAAACTTGCCCGAGGAGGATAGAGACACAATGCGACAAAGGGCAGCAGAACGATATGCAAACTTGCCTGATGAGGATAGAGACATAATACGACAGAGAAACATGGAACGCTATACAAATTTACCTGATGAGGATAGAGTGAGAATTCGGGAAAGAGAAGTAAAACGCTATGCAAATTTATCTGAGGACGATAGAGATGGTATATTGCGAAGACGAGCAGAGCGCTATGCAGGGCTTCCTGAATGGGATAGGTTTAGAATGCGAGAAATGGCTAGAGAACGTTCGGGACGTTGCCACTCTAAATCCCTAGAGCGAGATCCAACGTCTACACATGAGAATCATGTTGCATCGTCCAACCTAACATGCATGCAGGAAGGGGATAGTGTATCGAATATATTGTTTTGCTTCAGCCCATTGGCAAGCTCAAGCGCAACAAATGAGCTTGGCCATTCGTCAAAGTTATTCAATGTGTACATGGAATAAGCGATGTAGATATTGGCAAATTCCATTGCTCAATGTTGAGCATGATGGATTTTGCTGCAATAAAGGAAGATGGTCATTACCGCCTTTGCCACCTTTGCCCATGGCACTGCAGAACCTTTATAATACGCAGGGATTTGCGAGTCATCGAGAAAAGTGAACAGGCTATTCTGTTTTAGTGTGCTTGGAGTAAGTGGCAGATTTGTAAATTTGGATTTCCCTTCGTCAGTGATTATTACTGGACGAACTTACCATCGGCTACGCCCGACCGCAGAATCAGGGCATCCGATGCATTGGTACATCTTCGATGAATCAAAACGGTGCACGCATGCACGAAACCAAAGTGCGCCATTTCAATGGATGGCAATTGTTGGCTCTATCCTCGACCAAATAAATCCATTTATTCAGAATCTTCGAACTATGGGAAGCATGGGCTTGTCATCAGCATATATAACAATAGAAGGAGCAGTTGCAAAACAATGAAATTGCTGCCATTGTGGATGTTAACAACACATCCGAGATTGTGCCACGGATGGCAGGATTTTGGGTTCGAAATGAAAGGGAGACAACTTTCATGAATATCCTGGATCCTATGAACCAGTACAATACATCGTTGTATTGTAATGGAATATTCGGAAAGCATCGTTGTATAATAATTATTATACAGGTTATATGTTTAGATTAGATACGGTGTTCAGCTGAGCCACCATAGCTTGCTTGGCCGAAGCTCCTCCTCATGGATCTCGAA
>JAANSK020092241.1:0-27085 GCA_011763485.2 Isoetes engelmannii | reverse complement strand
AATATGAATATATTATATGAAGTAATGATTACGAATTCGTTACCACGTGGCAGAAAACGACAAATGAAATTAATTTCGAGCGTGAGTATTTTAAACCATGTACATTGAAAATGTATTATTTTATTCCACATTCTCTACTTCAATTTAAACGAAATGTAGTACACCGTAGCGTGCGCTTACCCGTGTCTAGGTAGGTCTTCAGCTCTTCATGTTCCTGCTTCGTGCGAACTCGTACGCACCTGTGTGGCTGGACGTTCCATTGGTATAGCCATTGCGCCTGCTTCTCTTTCCAGCAGGTTTTAAGACGTTGAGGGCCCCGTACCACTGATAAGGCTACCCGCGGCAACTGCAATAGGTGTAGCAGGTATAACAGATGCCAAGAATACTGGCATACCTGCTAATGTGAACACCAATCCACCAAAATCTACAAACCATATGGAAACTCGGAGATTGAACTTGAAGTTCAAGATTTTACAAATATCAATAAGTTCAGTGCCCTTGAGAACTTGGATGAAGACTTTTGTGCAGACACAGAGGAGCCAGGTATCCTGCCCTCACCAAATACCTCTTTAATACCATGCACTGCAGCCATTCCATTCACCACAACTACTCCATTGAATCCTACTCATATTTCTCCTCCTCCCTTGGCATTCTTGCCCATCCTCCCCTCTATATCCTGGCCCATTACCTTACCTGTGCCGTAAACCTATTTTCGACCTCACTATGTTAGATGCTTGTTTTTGATGCTTGCTAACTATTGTTTTGGCACACTACACTTAATGGGTGTTTACTGGATACGATACTCAATCCGCTTGCCACGGTGGCGCTTTAGCAACGGCAGCCCAGAGGATCCCGGATGATATTGCTCATGCATATGTCGATGTCGGTCTTCTTCTTCACATGCCCGCTATGTGCTCCATGATTCTACCCAATACCTTACAGTTTTTCGCTGCCTGGAGTTGTGAAATGCAAATTCCCTGGTAGTCGGCAAGTTTTTATGTGTTCATTCCAAGTCCCTTCCTAAATGCGATCGATCTAAGCCATCGAATCAGAATTCTAGGAAGGGACGAGCCATCTATATATAGATCATTTGTTCGCTTTGTTGCGTATCGGCGTCTTCTCCCAGCAGCATTCCCTATTGGCCTACGATTCCCTCCCTTCCCGCTCTGGTATCCTCCTTTAGCGACTTTTCATTTGAAAACTTTCAGAAATATGCTTATATTTCCAACCAATTTTTCTCTTTGTTATTATCATTATCCACCCGTTGGGTGATGCTCTTCGTCCACCCCCTAGTTGATGCTCCTTTCTCCATGTACTTGGTGATGCTCTTCTTTTTCGCCGCCCGTTGGGTGGTGCAATATGTGTATATATGTATATTCTGCACGCGTTGGATGATGCTCATTATTTTCCACCCGTTGGGTGAGGCTACCTAATTTTTTTCCACCTCTGGGTGATGCTCTTTTTTGCTCCTTGGTGATGGTTTTTTTGTAAAGATGTTTTTTATTCATACTAACGTCTCATGGGTGTTTTTTTGGTGACTCATTTCTTAGGGGATTGCTAAGCTGCATTGGATATAACTATCTTATTTTTCTCCTAATGGTTTAGAGGGTTTCCCATCTAGCTCGCCTTTTTTCAGGGTCTTGTCACACATCACACGATGTGGATGCGCATTGCACGTGGTTTTACCAACTTTTTATCTTGCTCTTTGAGGCACGCGACGTGAATGCACATTGCATGTAGCTTCACCACCTTTTTTGTCTTGCTCTTCGAGGCATCATCGAGGTCGTTGGCGACCATTTCTCATTAAGGTTTTACCCGAAGGGGGTTGGGGGGGGGGGATGTTTGTCTCAATGAGAAGTTGTCGCCTCTGCCCTCACTCTTGCCTCTACATCATTCTCTTTTTATTTATGGGGTTGCTCGACGTTGTTCCTGTGATAGCCTCACCCAATGGGTGGAAAATAATAAGCATCACCCAGCGGGTGGAGAATATACATATATACACATATAGCATCACCCAATGGGCAGAGGAAAAGAAGATCATCACCAAGTAGGTGGAGAAAAGAGCATCGCCCAGCGGGTGGACAAACAGCATCACCCAACGGGTGGACAATAATAATAACAAATAGAAAAAGTGTTTGGAAAGATAAGCATATCTCTGAATAATCTCAAATGAAAAGTCTCCAAAGGAGGATATCAGGGCGGGAAGGGAGGGAATCATAGGGCAATAGGGAATGCTGCTGTGAGAAGACACCGAAGAGCAACAAAGTGAACAAACCATCTATATATAAATGGCTCATCCCTTTCTAGAATCCTGATCCGATGGCTCGAATCGATCACATTCTAGAAAGGGACTTGCAATGAACAAAAAAAGACCTGCCGACTACTAGAGAACTTGCATTTCACAACCCCGGGCAAGGGAGATAGCATGACTGCATGCATGCTAGCCCCGTTTGAAATGATCGATAAATAAGTCAATACATGCGGAATGAAAATGAAACACATGGACTATGTAAAGTGATGTATTACTAGTAAAGCAGTGAAGTAATGCAACAAGCTATAAAGGGTAAGTGAGCGAGGGTGACTTAATGCGAGGACCAGTCCACACGTACATGTTGTAAAATCCATCATATTACTCCCTATCGTATGAATGCTGCAGAACAATAACTCATCCACATAACACCCTAGAGAATAAATATTTAGTGAGTGCAGTTCTCAATAGACCTCATGCCAATGCAGCAAACACCAAAATAGATAAATATCTCTTATACAATGAACAAGTCTCCATAACATCATGCATAAGGCTTAAGTAAAAAAGTGCAAATAAAGAAAGAAAGGCAATCAAACCTTCATGGATTAAATCAACAATATCCCAGAAGCTTAACAAAAGTATAAGATGCAAGCGGACATGTAGAAAATGCGAAATGTAGAATGGAAAAACAGATGCCAGATGCATAAAAGACCATGACCCAAAGTTTCCACGCAAAAACTTAGCATCTTAACACACCAACCAACCTCGAATGAAAAATCGAACAATAACAAAAAGTCCCCCACGAAGTGCAAAATTCTAGACAACAGTTAGTGGAGATAGATACAAAGTTCGTGACTAAAGGAAACACCTAAAGAGTTCAGGATCTACGAGAAATGATAACAGACTTGATGGGCAAAAAAGGACTCGCCAAATGAAGGGCCACTGCACATAACAAAAAACAATAAACTCGATGAGCAAAATGCGACCTAAAAAGATGACGTCAAAATAGGGACAAAATAAACACCCATTAAGTGTGTGTGTCAAAACAATAGCTTAGCAAGCATCGGAAACATGCATCTAACATAAGCGAGGTCAGAAATAGGGTTGGAAATAGGGTGAAGGTGAAGGTAAGGTAATGGGCAAGGATATGGAGGAGAGGATGGGCAAGAATGCCAAGGAGAAGGAGAAAATATGAGAATCGTCTACCTAGGAAAAAAGCCACATAAAAGGAACCATGTTCAAGTGAAAGAATGTGAGTAGCGAGAAAGACGAGGAAGGCAAGGAGGGCATGAGGAAACTAGAATTGCATAAGCACAATGCAAACGAGAATGTATCCAACATATACAAAACCTATATAAAAAAAACTCAATGAAGTATCAAACACATTATTATTATTCTTCCAGATAAAACCAAGCCTCAAAGAGAATATATCCAATATGTAAAACCCATATCACAACACTCAATGGAGTATCAAATACAATACACTCCATCTAGATACCCCCTAGCATTAAAAATGCAAAATGATATATGATTATGAGGCAAGAGGCTCTCTCGAAAAGCCCAAAAAGGTAAAAAACACTTGCATGAAGATAATGCAAAACTAAAATTGCTAAATGCAAAAACTCAATATAGTTCTAACAATGTAGAGGCAGGTAAAGCTAAGTAGCAAAAGAAACTCAAATGAGGTATGATGATGAGGTATAGTGAGATTCAATGCCGACAAATGTAAATGCAAGCTCAAGCCCAAATGCAAAAAATGGAATCCATGATACATATCACCTGGAATGCAAAAAAATGGAACTTGATCCTATGTGGCCGATTATTATTATGTTACAATGTTGTGCTTATTATATTGTATTTGCTTCCGCTGATGTAGGAGCCCCATGAGGAAGGGCCAAACGACACCTTCATTCCTCAGCTCGAGGTCCTGGCCATCTCAGTATTCGAGAGTACGAGGTTGAAGCTTTCTTGGACTCCAAGATCATATGTCACAAATTATACCTCGTGGATTCGCTGGGTTACACACCCAGTGATTGAACTTGGGAACCTGCTGAGAGCCCTATGTTTTTAATTGAAATCCAAAACGAGTTGTGCCTCCCCCACTCTAGTTCATCTCATTGATGGTCAAGAGTACAAGGTTGAAGCTTTTTTGGACTCTAAGGTTAAGTGTCGCAAATTATATTACCTCATTGATTGGCTAGGTTACACACCTAGTGATTGAACTTCGAAATCTGCTGAGAGCCTTATGATTTTAGCTCAAATTAAGATCGAGTTGTTCATCCTTCACCTCTAGTTCATCTAATTGATGGTTCAGAGTATAGGATTGAAGCTTTTTTGAACTAATCAAATTATATATACCCCGTTGATTGGCGGGGTTACACACCTAGTGAATGAACTTGGGAACCTGCTGAGAGCCTTATGCTTTTAGCTCAATTCTAGATCCTTATCAAACTTGGGAACCTGCTGAGAATCTTGCTAATGCCAACACGCTTGTGGCAGATTTTCATCATTGGTATTTTGATAAGCCAGGCCCCAATTCATGCATCGTGGAGCTCGTCAGAGGAGGAGTGGTGTTATGAGTATACGTATTATTATAGATATACAAAGCATTCGAGCATGAAATATGTTCGAAGTTCTGACTCTCTTATCACAGTAAAGTCTTTACTATCACGCCACCCATTCTATGCGTAACAATATTCATCTTATTTCTATTTAGCATCGCACATGCATGTTGAACAATGTGACAAGCATGCATCGGCGCCAAGTGGTAAATATGCATTAATGCCACATGGTAGCAATGAAATTAGGTCACGTGGCGAGCATGCACATAGGCCTATGGATTATAGATAAGGAGCATCTAGTTCCATTAAAGCATTCCAGTTCAACGCCAGCCTTCTGTCTACACGTTCGAACCTACTCTTATATTCTCGTAAATCTTGTTTTAACACACTAATTCCTTAGCAACGTGGTCTCGAGTTCGAGACTACCCAAAAATTGCACTCAATACTGTTGAGGTCAAATCCCAACAGATGCAATGTTAAGGTGGTTGGGAGCAGGGCCCAACCGAGCAATTAGTGTGGTGTGTGGTCACATGTCCAGTTGGATGATGCCGAGTGGCATGCCGTCAAAACTACTATCCATCCATCCATCCATCTATCTATCTATTGCTTTTGGCTTTGATCTTGGCAGATACATATTAAGAAGAACGTTGTATAAACCTGGTGGTCTTTTAAACGTAAATAAAACATTCAGTTCATTTCATTATGTTCTATTCTCTCTCTCTATTCTCTAGGTTCTATTCTATTCTCTTTCTATGTACGATCATTCGAGAAGTGATTGTATCAGTTTGTCTAAATGTATCCAGCGTAAAAGAAACAAAACCCTTAGGAATGATCCAAAGGGAAAAGTTGAACGTCACTGGAAAAAGATCAATAACAATAGCCATTGTATCATCAAATTATTCAACAATATGCCAAAACCCACCTTCTAACAAACGAATTGCCCCCCTAACAGGTGCAATTCAAACTTCTTACAATTTCGAGGGCTTTTTCAAGAAGTTCAGCCAATTTTGTCATATATAAATTTTGATGTGTTCGCATGTATTTATGTTTATGGCCCGTTTACTCAATCCTTAACAAACTAAATACCATTTGAAATTTAATCTTTCATGTATCCCTTTACTTCAACAATCAGTATCTACAACCAATTTAAGCAAAATATAATTTTGCATGTGTCCTTATACTTCAACAATCAGTATCTAAAACCACTTTAAACAAACTTTAATTTTTGTTTGTCCCTATACTTCATCAGACAATGTCTACAACCAATTTAATCAAAAGGACATATTATTGTGGTTAGCAAATCAAAAGTTTTGCCAAAAAATGATCTTTGAAAGTGAAAGTCGAATTTATATTAATTCCAAATCGAATTGAAAGGGTATCAAATCTCATGTTGGAAGATGACGGTTGAGGGTATTAAAGTGCACTCAAAGTAAAATGTGACTTAAAGCAAAAGGAAGCAAAGGTGTAGCCAATAGGCACGCAAATCCTAGGCATTTAAGAACACGAAATAACATATACTTTACATTTGAAATGATGAATTTTTCTACAGAATAGTACATTTGGAAGAGTACATTTTGGAATAGAAATTTTTTTCTACTGATCAGTGGTATTGATTATTCTTAAGGAGTCCCTTATGAAGCTAGAAGCAAATATGGCTACTAGATTGCTTATTGGCTTAGTGTCAATAACGACTTGTTACAGTATTCTAATTCAAGACATTGCTGCAGGTAATGCCTCCTATTGATAAAATGTATGACCAATTTGTTCCTCTGATGTATAAGTGTTCAAAATTGTGCAGGTGATTCTTCAGCGCTGGGAACAGGTATTTATATTCCAGAGGTGAACATTTTAGACACCATACAGGGAGCCAGAAACATTTTCTCTGATTTAACCGGAGCAGTGAACGCCATAGATTATCCGGTTACTAAGATCTCAACCCAGTTCCACAACAGCTCCAAATCCTTTTACACATATGTAAAATGCCACAAATTCTCCTTTCTGTTCGATAATTCTTCATGAACACTGCTTTGAATTGTAAAAAATGGCTGAAACTGTTCAGTAATTCTTCATGAACGCTGCTTTGATTTGTAAAAAATGGCTAAAACTGTTCTGAATTTGGCAGATAGCAGAGAATGCAGGGCTTTCTGGAGGCTCAAATCTGGTATCTTTTAGTCTGCAGCAAACTTTCAATTCTATCAGTGGAGGAGATACAGAGATATCTTCTTTGGCAGTAAATGCTGCAGCATATTCCAAGATGATTAGCATAATGAGTGACAAGGCAGCAAATGTGACCCTTAATCCAGAATTATTGAAAGATCTAGATCTTCTGCCGGTCTCCGTCAGCGCCACGTGGCAATCCGCATCTTGGGCACCAGTGGCCCAATTTATGAGAAAATGGGGCAGCCATTATGTCACCACGGTCTACACTGGGTCATGGCTTCAACAATGGAGCGTCGCGAATAGTTCTAAATCATACACTGCAAAGAATTTCACCTCCCAAGCCTGCCTCAAGCTAGAGGGTCTCACCCCGGCCGCCCTCGATCCTTGTGCCGGCGTGAGCCTCGAAGACAAGCGCAAGGCCATGTCCTACAACATGAAAGACACTCTATACGTCAAAGGGGGGTCGTCGGCTACACGTGCCAATCTGACTCAACATGTCACCCCTGAGCTTGTCCAACAGTTCTTGGAAGAGGCTAATTACCCTAATGCCCCTGCAATTGAGTATAAGTTCACCCCCATATGGGAGCTCATCCAACTTCGGTCTCAGGTCGGTTCTCGACCTTGGCAGATTGCTAGAAATCTAGAAGCTTACTATGTTGGGCTAAAGGGTTTTGGGTGCTCCCTTAAGCAAACTAGTAATGGCTCATTTCTTGAGCATTTTAGAAGTGTTAAGGATGACCTTGGGATGTATTATGAATGTGTCAGGCTTTGCCAAGGTTGCATGTCTGATTCAGATTGCCATATTGGTGGCCTCTTCGCCGCACAATGCTTCTGCTATGGAAAGGGATGCATTGTGGTTGACAATATGAACCGCCCTGTTGTGAGATCGTCCTCTACAGGAGGTGATGTTAACCTTAGTTGTCAATATCAAGTTGGAGTATGGTGTAAATGTAACCCCCATTGGGAAGCTGGGTGTCCTTCAGATGGATACATTGCCCAATGGTCTCAGCGTGCACTAACTTCCTCCTCGAGAATGTATGCTTAAATAATGATATACTTGTATTACCCTCGCTACAAGTGGAAACCAACAACTTGGCAAGTAAATGGCAACATTTTTAACCCAATACATTGTTTTTACTTTTAGGAAAACTAGGTCTTTTTAGTTTTATAAAGCAATATATATTTTAGATATCTGGGCCTATGTGTTTTTCCAAGAGTCTACAGACTTCAGCATAAACAAGCAATTTTAACATGTTTTATAAGCAAGGAATGCCACAGTGGAAAGAGAGTAGAATTGCCACTATATGAGCTAACTAGGTTGATGGTTCAATTTTAATACTAGGTTTGCAACATGACAAGCATGATGGGTATTGATCTGGCACCGGGTTTGGAGATCAAGGATTATTTTATTTTCAGCAGGCACAATCTGTAAGCACCAGCTCTTTCTATCTTTCTTGTTCAACAATGGTACTACCATTGTTTCTTGGCACGGTTGCCTAGTTGTACAACAATACCTTTTGGAAATTAGAATATGAATCAAATCTTAGATAATATCATGTTGGCAGCATAAATTTCCATGCATTACAAAACTATGGGGTTCACAAATTAATTTAAATTTTCGCCTGCAGCAGCATTGCGCAGGAAAGAATATCTGATACTTGGTATGAAGACACGTCCAGGATTCTGATAGTTGTTACTCCTGGCAAGGAGTCACTACAGCAGAAGAAGTGTTCTAATATAACATCAACGTGTTAGTGCTCAGTGTTTCACATAATGCTTCCAATATTATTTTATTCAATCATCTCGTCTAACCATTCACCTGCAGCATAAATGTTTGACAGTAGTACATAAGATGATGCATTTTGTGAATCTAACTTGAAGGCATGCTTGGCAGCACGCCTTCCCTGTGCAACACTAGAATAAACTCTACATGAACCAAGCAAGGCTCTCCAACATGTTATATCAGCTTCAAATGGTGCATCATAAATTAAAACTTCTGCCTCACCTGATTGTCCAGCTCTACCAAGAAGGTTTATGAAGCAGTTATAATGCTCTATCATTGGGAAAATGAGACTCTCCCTTCCCATGGATACAAAATAATGACACCCCTCCTCAATCAACCCTGCATAAGTACAAGCAGAAAGAAGATTAACAAAAGTTGCAATATCAACCAAAACCCCACTAAGCTTCATTTTTGTAAACATTTTAATTGCTTCATTGCCATGTCCATGCTGGGCAAGTGCCCCTATTATGGTATTCCATGACACTGTGTTCTGTGTTGACATTTTATCAAAAACTGAGCAGGCATCTCTTAAATATCCATTTTTTCCATACATATTTACAAGGGCATTGGAAATAGTCACATCCTTTTGAAATCCACCATTTATGATATGGGCATGCATACGTTTCCCTTGAACTAAAGCTGATGCTTTAGCACATGCATCAACAAGGCTTATATAAGTAACTTTATCTGGTCTTATAGAGTCATTTTGCATTCCTTGAAAGAAACAAAATGCCTGATTAACCTCTGCTTGTTGTGCATAGGCTGATATGAGGGCATTCCATGAAATTACATCCTTATGAGGCATTTGGAAAAGTAGGTCAGTGGCTTCATCAAGCTGGCCATACTGAACAAATGCTGCAATGATGGTGTTCCATGACGCTGAATCCCATTGAGGCATTTGTTGGAAAAGGTGGAAAGCTTCCTTGAAGTACCCATGCTGCACATATGCTGCAACCATTGTATTCCAGGAGACTACATTCCGCCAAGGCATCTGGTCAAACATCTGTATAGCCTCGCCAAGCTGCCCATATTGTGCATAGGCTGTGATCATCACATTCCAAGAAACCACATCCTGTTCAGGCATTTGTTGAAACAAGGTGAGAGCTTGTTCAAGATCTCCCTGTTGAGTAAAAGCTGAAATTATAGCATTCCATGAAACGACATTATGTTCTGGCATTCTCCAAAACAGATCAATTGCTTTATCAGTTTCCCCATGTTGTAAGCATGCTGCAATTGCTGTGTTCCAAGATATCACATTGCGACAAGGCATATGTTCAAAGAAAGCAAGAGCCTGTTCGAGCTGCCCTTGATGCGCATAACATGCCATCATAGTGGTCCATGAAATTACATTAGGACATGGCAACTCCTGCAAAATTTGGAGGGCTTCTTTGATCTGTCCCTGTTGAGCATAGGCTGCGATCATGGTGTTCCCTGCTACAACATTTTGCTGGGGCATTTGATGGTATAAATGTCTAGCCTCTTCCAAAAGCCCATGTTGTGCATATGCTGCAATGATGATGTTCCAAGAAAAAGAATTCTTTTTTTGCATTCCTTGGAACACCTTCATTCCCTCTTCCAGAGCGCCACATTTTCCATACATGTGTATAAGTAGATTGCCTAAAAACCTATCTTGTGATAAGCCATTCTTCACAATATGGTCATGGATGCGCTTGCCATCCAGGAGGGCCCTAGCATTGGCAAATTTCTGCAGAAGGCCAGCAATATGATCGACATCTATTATATCTTGCAATTTTACAATGCCCATGTCCTCATTTGGAATTACGCAAGCCGGATTGCTGAAAGCAATATCTGCTAATGTTTCACGGTTTTCTTTGGGCATCGGAAAAACAACCATGTATTTATAAGAATGTGAAGACAGTAATGAAAGGAACTTACCTCTGTAGCTGGCAGCAAGCATATCAAGTGATGGCAAAGACAAACGGAATTCTTTGATCCAGAAAGGACATTGCTATTCAGCGTCTTGTCATGAAAGATTATACATCCATGGTGTATATGCGGGTAATTTCACGCTCTGCGCTAAACTGTCTTCATTAGATAGGCATCCTCTTTTCCCTTTGAAGCCTTCCGTCCCCTCTAGCAGCCGTGAATTAGCCAAGTAGCAGCCATGAATCAGCCATCTACTAGAAATATGAGTGCAGGAATAAGTGGATGTATCCTGGTACTTGCAGAACATATTAGATCAAGCATTCATGTTGCTATCTGTTCATCCGTAGAGAGCCAAATTATGAAGGATATCTTGAAGCTTTTACCGGTATGGACATAGAGTTAGATAATGATTGACATTTGGGGTATGGACATAGAGTTAGATAATGATTCGAATATATTCTATTCTATTCTAGCATTTGCTCCGGAAGCTACTACCCGCGCTAACTTGAGCTTTCCCCTTTATTTTTTTCTCCCTTGCTTGATTTTGGATTTTTGAGCTGGTATGCAAGCTTCCCTGGCCGAGGGGCTACATTTGGCAAACAGGTTCAAATTTTGTCAAACTGGATCAAATTTTTTTTACATGGATTACATACATGATAGGGGAGGGCCGCCATTGGCTGCGCACGGGCTATTGGCGGCCTAGAAAAATCCGTTCGCGGACGTGGAAACAACTATTTGCGGACGTGGAATTTACCCCAAAAAAATTTCGTACCAAGGTTTGAAGGCTGGGAAGCGCCTAAGCTCGGCTCCGGAAATGTTCGCCAAAGCTTGCCCAAGTAATGTCCTCTCAGCCCTAAAGCTCAGCTCAACTCGATAATGGTAAAACAGTGCTTGTATTAATGCATTTCTTTTCTGCAAACAGAGTGGTGTCTTGATGATGAACTTTGCAACTGATGGCATCTGAAAATGATCAGGATCATGTCCTTTGCAGAAGACACTTCCAATTTCACTGGCTCATACCACTCCAAGACCAAACCGATGGTAAAAAACATATAGCCTGTTTTGTTTTCTCTCTTTTGATTCATGTCTTTAAATCTAGTTTTACTCTACGTTGTTCACAGATTATTTTTCCTGCCTTCTTTTTTATCTGAATATTAGTTTACTATTGATTTTGTTCATGCCTTTGATTTTTTACTAAACATGGCAATCTACCACAGAATTTGGACATTGATTTGGCTGCCCACAAATTTGCCAATCTGATCTCTCTATGGTACTGATTCAGGTTAATATACACATTCTATTCCTGCCTTTATTATTTATACTACTTTATACGACTGCTTATGTTAATATATGATAACCTTTACTGGTTCTCCTATTCATCATCACAAGGAAGTCAATGAGCAAAGCCTTTGTTGTTATTGGAATCAAATACAGCCGTTAGCAGCATGAAGATGCATGATTCTGTCTGCAGAACATGGATGCCTGGAGGTAGGCAATGCCTTTATACTTATGGATACTTATGTTATTACAATTATTGATGATTAAAACATACACAGGGACTAACCCTCTACTTCCAAAATTTATGCAGGTGAGAAGCTTTCGAAAATGAAACAGGAGAAAGGCATTGCCTTAAATTTGTTATATGCCACAGGTATACTGTACAATAGGTTCAAGATAATTCTTACTTCATCTGGTAGTAATTTTTGCAAGTATTTCCATGTGCAAAGTGTAGTAATTTTTGCAAGTATTTCCATGTGCAAAGTCACCTGAACTGAACAAGCTTAATATCTTTTGTTTGCAGGATCATATAGAGGGGTACCTTGAACTTTCTGCTAAGACAAAGATATACATTTCAACTGCAGTATCAAAATGATGTCAAAGTTCATGAAGCCACTCATGTTAATATAGGTACCATGTGTTTTAGATCATGACCATTCTTCATTTTATGATTATCTCATAACGTTTCATGCCTTGAATCCTTTTGCAAGTACACTAGCCTCTACTTTAGCTTTTAAACGGGCAAGACATCGTGTTTATGTTTTAGTTATATGAATTCTGGCCCTATTCTTTTCTCTTCTTGATAGTTATGTTATATGGTAGAAAAAAAGAGATTTTCAGCAAGCAGTAAGTATGCGGACAGTAAAGAGTTTAGAACAAATGTATCCTCTAAGGCAAGCTTAGAGGCTTATTTAAATAATCTCAAAGAGTGATTCTCGTATTGTAGTTGGATGGATTGCTTATTCAACTTGACTCTTTTATAATCTGCATTCGTCTTTTAATGGCAACAGCTGTGGTGCACCTGGAAGAGTACATAGTAAGATATGTTAGAGATATGTGCGCCATTAAATCAGACAGGCCAAGTTAACTAACTTGGTTGTGAAATTCGTCTAATTTGAGGCTTAGCTGTTTAAGCTGTAGAAATCTGATACCCTTTTAAGACTTTTTTCTGGAAATGATAATCATGCACAATCATTGATGTATTTTGGCATGCATGTCAATTGGAGAAATTTTTGGGCATTAAATATCACAGTTTGCGTGTGTGGAGATACTCCAACAAAGGGTTATCATTGGATTATGGAACCTAAGTCGAGACTGACATAATCATGCACGTGGTACAATGAAGAAATCAAGCTTCGATCTATTCTGCATAATCAAGCTTAGATCTATTCTGCATATGTGCATGTGCCAAGTTAAGTTCTTATCAATTTTTGTTGCACTATATTTCATATTGTTCTCTCTCCTTTTCTGTTGCAAGTTCTCTACTGTATTGTTTTTTGCAGTTTGTCTAGAATCATGCTTCCTTCTAGCATCATCAGATTTGACGTGTGATGAGTCCAGCATCATTAGATTAAAAGTGTGATCAGTTTGTTCGGAATCATGCTTTCTTCTAACATCTTCTACTGTACTATTTGTTGCAGTTATCCATAACCATGCTTTCTTCCAGCAGCATCATCAGATTTGCATGTTTGGTAAGCGTGCTTGTGCTATTGCAATAAACCTACTTTTCAGCTTCTGATTATAATAATAAATTTTTGTGTATGTGCAGATGTCTACCTTGCGATATCAACTTTGGAAACTCGTTTTTCGGTCCAGATTTATGTAAATGTTTCAGTTTGTAAATGTTCCACTTTTTACTGTGCTAAAATAATTGTAGGAATATTCCAATGACTTTTGAACATTGTTATCAAATTAAATATTGTTGTAAAAAAGATATGATCATCTTTATATTTAAAAAAAGAATTGTTTATCCTTCAAGTTTTGCATGGCCTTCATGGCAGCATTCAATGGGTACCCTGATATCCTAGGGGGCTGCCACTGCAGCCCTGGTGGTACCAGTACCCCCATTGGTTTGACACCTTATAATTTGAGGTGGCGCTGTTAAATTGGCGAGCGGCTAAGTTTGTTATATAGCACTTCTCGTTGGGCATGTTGCCCTATCATATGCATAGGCATTGACTTGCTTTCATGACTGTAATTTTGGTTTGGCGCTTATGTGCACAGCCAATGGACACACTCCCTCCCCCCTAGCGAAGAGCAAGAAAAGACAAAAGTTGGGGACATCATTGAAGATTAAGTCACATATAATTTTATTTTATTTTTTGTTGAAGGACGTCAAGCTTGCGCACATCTAAATACTCCTCAAAGATCGAGCACCTCTTAATACGAGGGGCAAGTGACGAACAATGATAAGTCTTAGCAATCAGCACCTTGAGCATACTGAAGAACACGGTCATTTTCCATATCCAGACCTTTGAAGACCAGCAGTCTTCGGCTTTTCTAAATCGTCCAAAGCAACAAATTTGATGTTAGATGAAAAGCCTAGCTTTGTAACTTCATCCAAGTACTGGGGTAAATTACCAAAAGCACTTGTTGATTTGTTAATAAGACTTAAAAAAGGAGAACAATCGATCCCATACACGTCTAAGGTGGCTACACATGAAAAACCAATGCTCAATGGCCTCAGCTCCACGCTTGCATTCTGGGCATAGACATAGATTTGATACTCTAGGTTCCAACCTATGGACAATCACATTAACCCGGAGACACCTGTGAAGAATCTGCTACCAAAATATTGCCCGTTTAGGATGAAGTAACTCATCCCAGTCCAAGTCCATATTTGCTTCCATTCAAGGATAGGGTTGAAGTTGTATATGTTAGTAATTCTCACTATTTTTTTCACTCGGTTTTTTTTACCAAAAAGGACGTGTGAGACTTTTGATACGTCTTCATTGCCTATCGAGACGCCTTAGATGAAGTGTGAAAAAAATGTTATTGGAAATGACGTGGTGTTTTCCTTGGTTAGCGAGTCGAAAGGTAATAAGCACAACAAGAATCCATTGAAATGTTATCTTTATGTAAATACAAGAAATTTATCGCGACCATTTCTTTTGTTCGGCCAGTGCGAAGGCCATCTTGTGTATAAGATACTCGGCGCAAAAGTTATCAGGTATCGAGGATATTGGATGTTTTTTCACATGCATCCAAATAGATGCGTGTAAGAGCACATATCTGATCAAGATCTACTTCAAATCGTCCAAATGCATTGTTAGTGTTAGCATCCAAATTAACTTCAATGCATTGTTAGTGTTCGCATCCAAATTATGATTAATAATAATTTGTCAAAAATCCATATCTTAATTTCTCCGGATATCGTATAGTCTACCTTTTCTAAGTGTCTCAAATTTGATTCTCAATTTTGATTCTGCACCCAGCATAATAGTCATATCCAATAGTTTATTTTCTTGCTCTAGCAAGGATATTCAAGCCTAACTATGTTTGTAACCTGCAACATATTGAAACTCACTTAGTAAATGAGTTACAACAATTGTTCTTGGTATAACCTTGTGCTTTGTCAGTATTCACATGTCCAATTCAAATGACTTAAGCTTCCCTAAAGTAACCTTTTAGCAATGCATATGCCAGACCACCAGAATATACAAATCACCTTCTCAATTCCTGAAAGAATAATATTTGCCCAAAATTTGTATACTTCTTTTTCAAATATGCACATCAAAGGGTGAAGCAAAAGACCATAGCAAAAGCATTCACTCTTTAAATCCAACTCATATTCCATCTTTCCACCTTCAATGAAAATCATCTTTCACCATAAACTTATAATCCAGTGCAGACAAATTTCTACAGACCAAAACTGCCTTTCATATACAGTACGGCAAGAGTATTTGAAATTGCTAGCAAGAGTATATAGAAACAGGAACATGTACCATTTTCCAAAACTTGTCATGTTGGTGCCGATGCCTTCCTATAGAAGATTATAATCCATGTTGTGCTGTGATTCCATGATTCCAAAAACTAGCAATCGTATTTTATTTGCCTGTAAAAAAAGGAATAAGAAGCATTTAATACGAACTTTTCCAATCAGAAACATTTAATACAAACTTTCCTATTTCGTTCTTTTATATACACACGACATGTTCATACTTCTATTTCCTTTAGCAGAGAGATTAAGTAAAGAATGCACCAAAACACAGAGTAAACAGAGCCCCGCAGTCAAATCTTAACCTAATTCTTGGTGCCAACGCCACTTCATTTTAGCAGATGATTTGTCAAATGAAGCTTTTGTGCTTGTTTAGCGCCCACCAGACTCTTTCTTTTGCCCAACAACAATGGGTTTAATTTCAAAGTTCCGCTGGTCCAAAAACCAGCTCCGATATAGGGTTCTTGCTTATGGAGATATAGGATTTACCTTCTATCTTTTCTTCTGTCCCCAAACATGGGTTTATTCTCAGAGCAAAAGAAACAAAAAGCATAACATTCTAGCATTTTCAAATCCAAAGCAATGCAGAAATAATGCATACCAAAAGAGTGCTTGAAGGATCATAAACAGCTGAGTTATCTGCAATGCCATTGGAGGAACTTAAAACATCATCTGATTCGATAGCTCAAAATCAAATTGAGCCCCCCTAATAATCAGATCATGTGGCCAGCTGCAGGATATTCCTAGTGCTTGTGAACACTGGCTTATGAGCTTCCCGAAACCTATGATACATGCGGCAAACGCATCTAAAGACATAGCGATGAGGACTTTAGACATAGCGATGAGGATCGCTTGATGTTCTCTGGATCTGAGGTAAATCTTGGTTAAATTCAAGCTGCATTCACTCTATTCTCATCCAATTTCTTGCCAAATCTGAAACCCCAAAGACGAGAAATCGTGAAGGACGAAACAGGAATACCTGACCGATATGTGTTCCGACCTCCAACGTCCTGGCTATGGCGTGTAAATCTGCGTTAAGCTTTGAGTACCTGACTGACCGACATGCGTTCTTGAGATCCGAGCCTTTTGCCGCCTAAACAAATACGTGTCAATTTAAGGTGCAGATGGATTGCGGCGGAGAACATGTATTAGAACGCGAGTTTTTTTGCCACGTGGACGTCCATAATGGACAATATAAATTATATATGTTTAGAAAGTGCTAATCTGCGCTAAATTTTTATTCATAAGTAATTCCATTACATTGTATTTTACAATGGTCGTAGAGACTATAGTGGTCGGCCTGTCACAACTGTCACTTCAACCATGGAATACCGTAGAGGAACAACACCTCGAGCACCCTTCGACTCCATCCAAGCTTTTTGAGCATCTTGAAGACGATGGAAAGCTTCACGTGGAGGTGCTTCCTGGGCCACGAGCTGGCCCATCTACCCGACTTCCCCTCCCTCTAGCCACATGCCATTAGCAGCCTTTTATCATACATGGGTGTGATGTGAATTTCCTTGACCCTCCCTCTAGCCACATGCCATTAGCAGCCTTTTATCATACATGGGTGTGATGTGTATTTCCTCGACCCTCACACTCTATCAAGCATCAACCAAACTTTCCTATCCCTACCAAATGACCCTAAGAGTTGGGCCACAGATTTACTCACCCCAATTTACAACTAACTTTTGAATAAGGAGGGCAACCCTCCAATGCACGTTACGTCAGCAAACCGGATCAAAACAGGGTAAACAAAACTTGTGAAGCAGGTGAAATTAACTGGATCAAAACATGGTAAACAAAACTTGTGAAGCAGGTGGAAGTTTGCTCGACGCTACCGAATGGAAGGGGGGAAGTCACTCTTGTTGGCCCCCTCTTCCCCACTCTTGCTGGCCCCTCCCCTTTCATTCCGGATTTAGCAGGTGGAGAGTGGCCTCCCCTCTTCCATTCCACATCACGTCAAGGAAAGTGGCTTCTCCATTCTTAATTTAGTGCCAATCGCAAGCGATCATTCTAATCCAGAATGGCAACCCGATGACAATCGGGTTGCCATTCTGATAGTAATTGCCACGTATTGGTAACTTTCCAGCCTATTTTTTGTTCGTCCTCTGCAGCTCCGTTCTTTTGTTATCTGAAGGTGCTAAGATCAACACTCAAGCGTCATTTTGGAGCTCGTCCTAGCTTATATGTGGCACTCGGGCTTTTGACCTTGATCTTTTATGTTCTTTACATGTTTCTTTTGCATTCTCTAAGCTTGAGCTTCTGACCTTGATCTTTTATGTTCTTTACATGTTTTTGTTGCATTTTTCTAACCTCCGACAGTGTTCTCTTCTGGATCTCCTTCTATTTGGCTTAATCTTTTCTAAATCCTTTTACTTTCTTCCTTGCATTTCTTCTCATCTTCTTGTTTCTCCTTATTCTCTTGCATTTCTCTTTATCTTCTTGTTTCTCCTTATTCTCTTGATTATCTCTGATTCTTGCTTGTTTACCTTGTTTCTTGTTTCTTGATTTCTCCCATTTTCTTTTGATTTCCAGCTTCTTGATTTCTCCCATTTTCTTCTAGATTTTTTTGAGGATCTGTATATGCAACCCCGCGTGGAGCTACTAGCAATGTGAAGCTTTAGGGATTGGTGGAGGTATACTGAGAATTTATGCAATTTGAACAGCCATTGTTTGAGACGTTTTAGAAACTCCTAGAAAGATTTCTAGTCATTTTGACATACCAAAACTAACGTTGAATGCTGGCTACAGCACCGGAGAACAGCAAAAAGAAGGATAGCAAAAAGAATGGCTTTCCATGACGTTGTGGAATGCCAGCATTCCTGCGTGGAGGGATCCCGCTCCCAGTTGCTGACGTGGATCCCCTGCACGCAGGCATGTCCATGGCATTCCACATCACAACGAGCTCAACAAAGTTTGCCATATTTTCGGACAGCATAATCTTAAAATAAATGATTTTTTATCTTCCTCTCCTGTTTCCTATTTTTATTTTTCTCGCAGTTCCTTATAATAACTTGGAGCTTAGGTCATGGTGGATTGATGTTCCGGTTTTTTTTTTTGCAAGCTAAACAGAATTTTCTCTTTCTCATTTTTCTCTTTTCATGCTTTTTAAGTAGTTCTATAAAGCTTAATACTTAACTAGTAACCTAACCACCATCCACATCTCATGTCGACAAAATAAGAGTGTCAGGATTTCCACATTGGCACTTGTAATTGAATGCACAAAGTTATTCTCGGTTCCTTAGATCAGCACATTTACTAGAACAAGAGCCTGAGAGGCAACAGATTTCTTGAAGAGAACCAATACAAAACCAAACAAAATAAACAAAAACATCACCTGCAAGAGGAGCAGCAAGTTCTAACTATAATAGAGGAACTGCATGCGGAAACAGCTACTTTTGAAAGGAAGAAGGTGCTGCTGTTAAACCCACTGGGCCTCCTACGACACTCAATCTGTAATACAAACAGGCAAAAACAACAAAAACAAAGCTCCATAGTAACTCTTTATCTACCTCTAATAGTAGAAAAAAGCTCAAGAATGTAAGAAGTAAGCTAGACAAGCACTAAGTGGAAGAAGAAGTCGTTTTTCTATCCGGCACACGGTAATCAGTATTACCACTCACCGATATAAAATCACATCATAGTGCATAGGCACAAAACAGAACAAAGCAAGAAATAAAACATTAAACAAAGAATAAAGCATGGATTTATTGTTGAGCAAAAGGCCGATAAAGCATATTGTCTTTGTGCTGGATCGGCCATTCTAACCAAGTTGCTCTTCGCCCATCACATCCTAGGATGTGCCGCGTCTACCTTTCTCGCGGAATACCACGGCGCCCCGTAGCTTCTGGGGTCGCCGCTCGGCCTAGGGCGGACCACATCTCAAAGAAAAAGAAAACACCGGAATAAGCGCTTACCTTGCCGACGCCATCGCTGCCCTCCCAAGCTTTTAACAAATTTAGGTAACAGATTTAGGTTTACATTTGTTTGTGGAAATGCTTATTTATTTGGCTCGCCTAGGGTTATTCCTCGTTCAATTCAACATCTGGTTCAACATATTTAGCTTTTCTTGCTTTTTCGAACATATCTAACAAGTTGGGACCAAGGAGGGCCGTTGTTTTCCGCTTTCTTGGTCCCTCCTTCATGACTTATAAGGAGCAGAATAATCAAACAAACAAACTCTGCACATGCAAAAATAAGTCGATCAATGCCTAAGGTTCAAAATAGCGCAAATTTATTTCTGCAGTAGAATGAAATAGCAGCAGATTTAATTTTATGGGTCTCTTTCATACTAAAATGAAGAGATTCGTTTGGAAATTACATCTAAAACCTTCAGATCTACGGCTGAATGGGTTGATTCGTGCACAAAACAACAGAAAATATGCATTAAAAACCCCATAGTTAATAAACTAGTGTGTGAGCACAAGACTCCATAAAAAAACACAAAAGAAATTGAGGTACGTAGCTGTAAGACTTTTTTTCGCAACGATGGCTAAGGATGGGGAGGACCCACTGGTATGATTAGGGTAGCAGAGCTCTAGTCCAGTAATGTGGATTTGACCATGAAAAAGTTTTTCAGGCTTTTAAACATTGCATGCATGCAATGCAATGCAATGCATGTGAGCTTTTTGGCCGTTGGGTTTAACTCGCAAAGTAGACTGTTCAAAACCAGTCGAAACACACTAAGTTGAACAGCGCAGGACCTACATTAGGCTTTGCCGAAATATTCATAGACTATATACAGCAAATTCAAATTCTCATTTCTTAAAGTACTGCAGATTCACGGATTCCCTTACTTGGTTAGTTTCAGATCGTTGTCAACATGCCCAATCTACCAGATTCAAACATAGCAATCTCTGCAGATAAGTCCTAAATCCAGTTTTCTATCATGATCATGATACAAAGTAAAACATCTAGAAGAATAAAAAATGCAATACATACTTTACCTTTGGATGCCACTGCTAGTCTGCAGGACAGCTGCAAAAATGAAAACCGAGCTTGGGTTCTTCGCTAAATACTTCTGGAAATATGCTGCAATCTGCAACCTATGCAGGACATTTGCAAAAATGAAAACCGAGCTTGGGTTTCTTCACTAAAATGGTAGAAATAAAACCAAAGAAATAAAAAATGCAGCTGAGTATCAGTTGATATCTTACTCTAATCTGGCTGATGCCAGCGCCACCACCAGCACCACCAGCAGAACAATAGAAAGGCTCCAAATCGTCAAGTTCTTCTGCTCTCTCTCTCTATTTTTCAGTCTGTAAGTGAAACAACCAGATTGAAATGTGAAGATCGCCGGCTCTGGCCTGGCTGGGCTCTGTAACTTAGTAAAGAGGAGCGGCGGAGGGGAATACAGCAGAGACGTTTGGAAAATAAAACCCTAAAACGAAGAACCAAAATGAAAAGCGTTAACTAACCCTAACCCTAAGTCTATACGAAACAAAAAAAATCCCGTGGCTTTTTTGAATAAGCCGGATATTCGACTATTGGGGTCAACATTTACAATTCGTTAACTGCCAAAAAAAATTTTCCTTAGGAAGTGTGTTCCTGTAAAATATAAAGTTATTGGAATTATTTTATTTTTACCGGAAATTTCAGGGGCGAACCCCCAACCCTGCTAGGGTATGGGTGCCTTCTACCGTGCCCTAACCCGGGGCGCGACCAACCCCTCGTCAAGTCGCCATATGACACAATCACCTGCAGGCTTCGAAAATCGTCGAGACTATCTCGACAATTTCCTGTTGCGCTCACAAAAATCCAGTTGGAGGCATTGGCTGCTGGCAAAAAATTTGGTAGAGGCAAGGGGATTTTACCTCAACATCCGATAGTCTGCTATAGATATTACTATAGCATCCGGTGTTCATTCTTATTGGCAAACTTGCCAGCCAATGTATTAGGGGATTTCGAAGCCTGCCCACCTGTCGTTGACCACAAGTCCACCGAATGTCCCGGGTGGCCCGCCTTAGAAGTTGGTTTTAGCCAGTTCCCGTGCGGGGTGACTCCCTCGAACGACGGTTAAAGACGTCTAACATCAGGTCGGTTGCCCAGGATTTCTTGCACATGCGAACCATGGACGCATGTGCAAGAAATCCTGGGCATGCCAATTCGAATAGTGAATTCAATGCCGGCTACATGAACTGGTGCCCAAAAACCTGCACTCGATTGCCCGAAGCAATTTCAATGACCCCTGCTCCCGCTATGGCTTCGATCATATCAATACCTTGTTCAGACCACCTTATTCCAGAAATATCACTCAGAGGCATTCGAGAGCATGGTAGCAAATATGGTACTGACGAGGGCGAACGGAGAAATCGATGGTGAGGAGGGTATCAGGGCTCCATCAGCTCGTAAGTGGGTTACTGCCCCAGAAGGAAACGAAATGCACCATAAGGGAGTACTGGAATCCTCTCAATGCCTAGGGGTCCTCTCAAACATGGTCAATGGACCGAGGAGCAGATGCTAGACATACTAGAAGAGGTTAATGAATTTGGCATTTCAGTTAGAGAAACCTTTAAACGTTCTGGTATACCCCAGTCTACCATACGTGACTGGTTATATGGTAGGATCACCCACACACAAATCAATCACCCCCATATTCTGTCAACTCTACAAGAAAAAGAGTTAGTCAATTGGGCACTTGGTAGGCAAAGCAGGGTATGGGAGTCACCTTGACTAATGTCAAGGACAGGGCTGTAGAGATGATCCGAGACGAGGGGAATTCTGTACTGCAAGGGGTTCCTGGCAGTAAGTGGTGGAGGCTATTCAAGCAAAGGTATCCACAGATTGCATTGAGTGCAGAATCACTAGATGTTGCAAGGGCACGTGCCATGAATCAAGAAAACTTAGATGGTTTCTATTCTGGCCTTAGCCAGATATATGCTGAGTACAAGTTCCCACCCTCTAGGATCTGGAATGTAGATGAGACTGGCGTTCAGGCTGGGAAGCTGAAGGGTATGAAGAGGCATGAGGCAAGACAACATAGCAAGGTGTGAAGAGGGTGCAATTCAGGTTGTCCAAACATTAGCCTGGATGACATCTGAACTTCAAGTCCTGGCTGAATAATTTTGCAGCAAGAGTGCCAAGTGATGTTTCCCCACAAGAACCCCACCTTGTAATTCTTGATGGGCATGGCAGACATGTAGAACTGGAGGTGATTTTGGTAGCAAAGGAGTTCACTTTGCATTGTTGCCTCAACATACCCCTCATAGGCTACAACCTTTGGATGTATCTTGTTTTGCACCATTCAAGGCCCAATTTAAGAGGCATAGGTTTGCATACATGGTTGCCAAGGGCAGGTATGAACCAAAAAGAGAGGACATAGCAGAATTGATATCAAGGTCTATTGATGTTGCTCTTATACCTAAGAACATCAAGGCTCGTTTCAAGAAAACAGGGATCTTGCCTTTTAACTCATAAAAGGTAGGACAGGGCAAGAAGCTACCAGGTTTGGGAGAGTCCCTACAGAGAGGATTGAGGAGGAGGTTGAAGAAGATGAGGGGGGCCAATGAAGATGATGAGGATTGGGCTAAATTCAACATGGATGATGTGCAACAACTATGGGAAAATATGTCAAATCCCATTGCATAGAAGTTGCAGTCTCTCATGATTTTGTGCAGGTCCACTCTCATGCCATTAGGCCATCATTGGCAAATGTAAGACCATCACAAGTATGTGTGAGGCAATCACAAGGATCTAGGCAAAGGAAGAGGGGTGTTGCTCCTGATCTGTGTGGAAGGGTGCACATCTCCAGTGATGGCGTTTCCCAGGCACTAGCAGCCGATAAGGCTAGGAGAGCTGAGGCAGGAAGGTTGAGGGATGAGCAGCTTGCACTTAGGAAGGCTGAGGCTGCAAGGAGGAGAGCTAAGAGAGAGGAAGCTGCTAGGAGAGCAGAGATGAATAGGGAAGAAAGGGAGAACAAGAAGAGAGCAGATGCTGCATTCGAGGCAAGTAGTGCCAGGCTAAAGGATTTTATGTATCCTATGGCTCTGTCAAGGGTTGCAACAGTTTTTGATTCCAGAGGCCCATGACTGATGAAGTGAAGACAATAAGGCTGCAGGCCAGGAACAGGTTGAAGTTGAGGCATGGACTGAGTCCTATTAGAGGATCAATTACAGTTGACCTCACATCTAATGCAGTAGTGCAGCAAAATGTGAGTTCAATTGCCAACACTCTTGCACATGATCATTCACAAGGCATTGATAATGAGGATGAGATGGAGGTTATGTGTAGCCTGGATGTTACACATATTTGCTCGGGTGATGCTGGCGGTGGTCAAGATGTTAGCATACATGGGTGCATACCAGTAGGTAGGCCTGTCCCAAACCCAATCAACACAAGCAGGTGTCTAATGAAGGTTTGGGACTTGACAAACTCACAAGGTGCACCGCAAGCACCTGCTGCCATAGGGCAAGGCAACTCAGTAAGGCTAGACACACAAGGCTGGATGAATTATGCTGCTGCACATTCTGGACCAGAACATGACCATGGCAGGGCAGTGGAGAAGGCAAGGATAATAAGGGAGATGGTTGAAATAGGGGTGGATCCAGACATCATATCTAGGGCTAGGGGCATGGACGTAGGCTTTGCTAGCACATGGAGGCCTGAGATTAATCAGGGAATACAGCCAACTCCCAGATTCGAGGAGGGGCTCCATTTGAGCACAGCAGCCACCATTTCTCATGTAAGTTTATTTTTGTTTTAGGGATGCATGCGTGTTTTATTTTGCCAAGCTTACTAACTCTTCAGGTTACAGATGTCTGGAGATAGTGACGAGACTCAGGACAACTGAAGCACTACTTCGTGCACTCGTATGTACATAAGACCATTCTTTGGTTACAAGTTTGTGTATTGTCCAGGTATTCAAATTTGTGTATTGCTCGGTTATTCAGATTTGTTCAGGTATTCAAGTGTTTAAATGTTCATGCTGTCTGTATCAGGCAGTATCACCGATATTGCAACAACATTAACCAAACTTAAACCTAGTCGTCTAGGACAAGTAATACTTTTCACAACATATCAAACATTATTGTTGTGGACTCTTGCAAAACATAACAGTTAATCAACAACTGATCTACACGCAAGAATCTCTTAAAAAAAAAAAAAAAAAAAAAACAGAAGACATTTAGATCAACAGACAACTTGTGACACAAAAAGATTATCCTGCCATCACTGATAGCAGACAACCTTGATGTGCTCCAATATTGCTATTGATTTGGGTATGTGATATTGGAAACGTAACAAAGACCCCTTTCATAACCCAGAAGAAAATGACGACCCTACTTCTATATCGTAATAGCTAAGGCCAATATATCTAAGACTTAATCAAGCATATATACTACAAAGCCACAACTAATACAGTTGGACTAAAATCAACGTAAAACTAAATATCTATGGATGTTATTGACAATTGTTAGAACTCATAATTTTTTGCAACACTTTCACTTATTTACTTTGACTCCGAGAGCGCGAGCCAAGAAGGCCTTTTGAACACATTGTAGATCCTCCCATGTGCCAAGTGATGTCAGAGGGCCCCACACTTTCACACCATATAAGGGAATTGGCTTAACCCCTAGTGGGACTAGTCATAAAGCTCTGCTTTACGGCAACTATTTGCATAATACACAAAGCTTTTCAGCCACAATAAAACCTTTTTGGGTACATGTAATAGTCGAAAATCTACACCAAGGTACTTGTATGCTTGGACCACCTCAACCATGAATCAATGTACTTGTATGTTTGAATTACTTCCTTGACTTTGATTTGGAAAATGAGGTGCTCTAGGTTCTAATCTTATTATGCTCAAATTTTTCCAGATTCTTAGTCGATTTGGTTTACCACAGGCTAGCAGTGAAGCTTTTCTGAAATTGACATCAGTTGGAGTTTCACTAAATCTTTAACATTGCTATTGAAGGTTGTGGGTAGCAATTCAGCAAAAACCCGAATTGAGGTCAATTTCTACAGATTAACAATTCAAAAAAAATCTGATTGATATTAACTTCAGGAAAGCTTCTTTAACATTGCTATTGAAGGCTGAGACTAGCAATTCAGAACAACTCCAATTGCAGGTGAATTTCAACAAAAAACTTCTTTTACACTATTGAAGGATGAGGTTTCACAAAGTAATTTTGTAGTTAGGGGCATTTTGATAAGTAACATAGATACAAAGACCTCTTATACATTTTCCTCTTATAACTTATATATGTTGCCATGGACCTATGAATACACCACACAAAATTCCCAAATGTTCTATGCATACAAGAAATTTATCGCGGCGGCCAAGGCTGTCGCGAACATTTCTCTTTACCAACTTAGTACCAGTTCAAAATCCAAGTATTATGAACATGTCTTTGTTAGGTTTTGTTTTGTATCTGCCTCTAACGTAACAGACATCAAGTTAAAGGGTCAAAGCATGTAGCTGGGGGGCAATTTTGCGCCAGCAAAGCACCCCCTAAGCACCCTTCGCCTACTTTTTTTAAAAACATTTTCTTATTATTTTGCCCGTCGTGTCCTTCATGCTTTTTGTGCATCGTCGTGCCCGTCGTGCGAACCTTAGGTGGTTCGACAACAGAGTAGTTTATAAAGTACTTCAACGTGATTCGATTGAAGTACTTCGACGTGATTCATCCAATCGCCATGATTCTGACGAGTTGTTCATACCGTAGTTGTCTTTCTAAGTTTCTAAGATTTTAGCTGCTCAATGGACGTCGGAGAATGGAGAGGTATCTATTCAACCCTGTTTACTTTAATTTTAAATGCTTTGCTCTTATTTCTTAACGTTTTCTTATTTGGCTTTAGGAAATGAGGTTCCGGAATTCCATGTTTACAAAAAACTTCCCAATGAAGGTAAAGACCGAGAAATTCTAAGTTGGAGTGTCGCTCTTGAGTTCCTAACAGATGAAGACAATAGATTAACTTGTCATCCTGAAAAAAAAAAAACATCCCAATCTGAACAACCACAAAAGATCCCATTTACAGTAATGTCTTTGCTAATTGATTTTCCTCATTCTCATAATCATTGAGAACGATGGCAGCTCCCATAATAAATGTGAAATTAAAACTGGATCCTGCAAAACACATGACATTGGTATTAACTCTATGAACAAAGTCATTTTGAAAATTTAAAAGCTCAAATTTACAATTTTCAATACCCAGCCACTTGTTCTACAGGAAAAATATAGTCTTCTGCAAATTTGCACCAACTATCTTGAACATTCATCTTGTATTATAAG
>JAANSK020092130.1:0-16267 GCA_011763485.2 Isoetes engelmannii | reverse complement strand
CTTCAAATTGAATGGCAAGTTAAAAAACTGCCCTTCAAAAAAAAACTAGGGCTCCCATTCAAATTTAAGGCTTGTTTGGGAGTGACCCACCACGTATTTGTTTTTAAAATTGTACCTATTATTTTCATATTTGATTTTCATATGGTTGTACTATTTGATGGTGTAATCTTGACGTGTACTTGGTTAGTGAATTAGTTGTCATAATAAAATGCCATTCTTAGGGCCCATCTCCACTAGAGTCTTCTTCGGGAGTTCATATGCCACATGACAATCTGGGTTGCATGATTTCAATTGGGATGACATGGCACCGCAGTTGCCAAAAACTTCAGATGCACCACTAGTCCATCTGAAAAGCTGAAGTCTTGATGGAATTTGTCTTCTAGTGCTTTTGATTTGTTTTGTATTAAGTTCTGTTCGTCTTGTAGTATTGCGTCCAATTTGTCTTCTAGTGCTTCCTTCTTCTTTTCGTAACCGGAATGGCTTCTTTGGTAAAGGGAATGGCATGCATTCCACCGTTGTTTTCTGCTTGTATTTTGCCTACATGGCATGTATTTTGCCTACATGGCACAGAGCTGAAACTCGGGTGGGATGTTAATTGGGAGCCGCCTTAAGTTGATGAAGTAGGAGTGACATCTGTCTCGTGTTCAAATTATTGTGCACAAAATTGGGTGTGAACCTAGAGGATGCATTTCTACAAAAAAGCCTCACGTATATATTTATATAAAGTGTAAAAACACCTCTAGCCCCTATATAAAAAAAATAGCTTCAAAAAATCCCTCCAAACCCCTCCGAGTCATGCAAACATCTTGGATGAATTTCTATAGTAGATCCTCTCGGGTGGAAAGTGGAGTTGAATATAAATCACTAGAATATGTCAATCCCAGTATGCAAAAACATATAGCCCATTAAAAACCATAGCATTATACCACTTAAAGTCATCAAGAATATAACACTTTTATGCAAGACGACATACTTTTGTTGGATGGAATATGCGATGGGAGATTATGGAGGAAACTTCAAACCGTGTTTCCGGATGTGCCTTCTTGTGTTGAAATGTAGTTTCCTTTGATGCATGTGTGAACTTGTGAGGTCTAAAAGTTTAGAAGGTGCACTTGCTTGTAATTTGCTGAAATAGCCTGTAGTAGGTATATGTTTGTCACATCCTCTTGAGTTAACCTACACTTACATTATCACACCGACAAGTCATATATATTAAGGTAAAAGTATGATGGTAGGGTGCAAAAGCGGACCTCTGTCTAACACCAGTTCCCAAAAAACATCAAAGTTACACACTAAAGCCAAAAAGGTGATGAAATAAAGAGGCCAAGAGTTTTGACTATTTGACTTTTAGTGGCACTTAGCGCCCACTTTAGTGGCACCCAAAACTGACTAGAGCAGCCAAAGGCAGGATTCACGCAAGTGAATCCTTGCGTGAATCCTCCTTGGCTTGGAAGGATTCACCTACCTCCTAGTTGCAAGTTTATAGGCCTGTTGCATGCCTTGATTGCACTTTAAAGGCCGCTTCAAGGATTTTAGGGTGATGAATCCCCCTTGATTGCACTTTATAGGCCTGCTGCAGAGATTTTAGAGATAATTTGCTTGGAGGATTCACTGCTCTAGTCAATTTTGAGACCCTATAGCAGCACCATATTTGATGTGGAGTTTTGCCGCCCAATTTGACTATGCATTGGATGTGGATTTTTGCCAACCAATTGGAGCTAAGGATTATGCTAAGATTGAGTTTCTCTTGCCTTTGATAAGACTTGAGTTTTGGGGTATTTGTCTTAGCACATGGATTTGTTGGAAGTTCAACTCTGTTACCACCCCTTAAGTCTTCAAGGTCTCAATATGATCTGAGACCTTTTCTGTATTTTTTATTATTATTATATATAAAAGAATTGTCAGACTGTCATACAAGAAAATCAGATCATGAGCCATGTGACATGGCTCTTGCAAACGAGAGTAGATTTTTGTATGACGAACCAGATGATGCCTGTTTAACTAGAATTTTCAGATCTTGAACTCTTCTTCTCATATCCTGACCATGTTCCTCTTTCATTAGAACATTGATTTTTTGAGCAACCTCTGTTCTCTCTACAATACCACTGTCAGACAATCTAAGTCCAATGTTCCACACATCTGCGATATAACGACAATTTAAAGGTTGTTCTGCCATGCAAGGGCAACCAAGCATAGGTATGCCTGCACATACACCTTCCAAAGTAGAATTCCAACCACAATGAGTTAAAAATCCTCCTACAGAAGGGTGCTGAAGGACCTCCACTTGTGGCGCCCAATCAATGACAAGTCCCCTATCACGAGTCCTTGTAATAAACTCATCTAGCAATCCCTTGGAAGAGCCATTTACCAAGTTGGTTCTAAAAACCCATAAAAATGGCTGCTTGCTCATTTCTAAGCCATATGCAAGCTCCATAACCTGATCTCCTGTTAAGCTAGCTAAACTTCCAAAAGAAACATAGAGCACAGAGCAAATTTTCTGTGTGCCTAACCACTTTAGGCATGTTTGGTCTTCTTTCCAAAGGCCAGATCCCATCCCTAGCTCTTCTTGGCCATTTTCACCTAGTGCTTTTGATGGAAGCAAAGGACCAACTGCAACATATTTGGAGCCTAAGGCAGCCAAAGCATCAGCCTCTAAATCTTCTACTGTGTTAGCCAGTATCCAAGATGCTCTCATTATGCTAGTAGACCTCCTACACCTGACTTTATAACCAGGATCATGTGGATCCTCATCATGGAGTGCAGAAGGGAGATCATAAGCATTCATACAAGGTACTCCAGGTATGGAAATCAGGGGTGCACTATCCCTTGTTGCAGCTGAACACAAAAACATAAAGCCAAAGAAAAATAGATTAACATAAGAAAATACAGCATACAATGTTTAAGCTCCAGGTAAAAGATTCTTCGGTACCTTTTTTCTTCACAGGAACAATCCCGTCTTTCATTAGTTTGGGAAGTTCCTTCATAACCAAATTCGTCACAACTGAAGAGGTAAAGAATGCCACAGAAGTAATCCCAAGCTGCAAATCCGGCACCCAGGGGAAAAAGGGATCATATATAATACAAGAAACACCATCTTTCCACTGCTCCAATAAGCTCTCCACATCTTTTCTAAAACCTAGCTGCAAGGAATTCATGAAAACTGAATGAACGTCGTTACCCGTTCGGCTCTCCAGAGGGTCTGGGACACTCAGAAGCCTGATTTTAGGATGAGCACATTTCCAAGCCTGCTGTAAGAGCTTGTGGAAGGGTTCGGTATTGACGATGGTGAGAGTAAAACCGACGGAAAGGAGTCTGCGGGCAAGGTGAAGCATGGGGTTGATATGGCCTTGGGCAGGGTAAGGAAGCAAAAGGGCGTGAGGGGGGAGAAATTGGGGAGATGGATATTCGCCATAGCCACCGTTCTGGAGCTCAGCGGCGCTAGGGAACTCCGGTACCGCCATTGCCAGGATGCATAGCTTGCCATGCTGGACGCCTTTTTAAGCGAAAAAGGCAAAGTGAAATCCTTGGCTGAGCCGTTTGCTTATGCACCTACCTGAACTTCTTCCTCGGTGTCGTTATATGCTGCCACGTTTCTTTATGCAGCTACTTATGCTCCTTCGTAAACAACGTTGGGCTTTGGAGCTTCTCCCAATTTCCAGTTTTTGTTGCCACGCCACGCAGGAAATTTTCGTCATCTGGACCTTAAGTGGCACCGCCAGGTTAATAAATAAACACACGATTTAAAATTGAATAATATGCTTGCGCACTGTGGGTTGCACTTAAATCTGTTAGAGACGATGAAGAATCATGCCCCAGAGACTTCTTGGCAGAAATCTTCCACAAAATAGTATATCCAGCAGAAGAAGCAAACAAGCAAACAAACAAACAAATAAACAACCAGATATAAGCCCAGACAACATTGGACAAGCCACCAAAGAGAAACCCCCTAGCGAAATTGGCCCAACCCTCGGCAGTGTGGAGCTTATCAGCTTGTTTTTTCGGGTCAGCGACAGAGAAGGAGCTATGGAGGGGCAACTTCTTTGAATTGGGCAATACCAGGCAATGGAAAGGATTACTACAAGTTCAGCAGCTCCAAGGCATCCGGCATGCCTGGTCACATCTGCGTTTCTCAATGGTCCCAGTTTTACAAAGGGTCCAACCAGCATATACAACTGCCAAAATGGATCAAAGGGAGAGGAACGTGGGAGGAGACATACTCCACAGGCCCATAGGTCCATTCACAGCCCCACAGGCAATATTTTCAAAGTGAATCCAATGTACAATGAAGTAGAGATTTTGTTTTTACAAAAGATAGACACAAAGAGTCTTCATTCAGCCAAAGATGGTTACCAAACCAAACCTTGGATCTGGAAGATCCTACTATATTTTAAGGGAGATAAATCATGTGTCAGGAACTACGCTTGCAGTACAACACCTATTGGAAAATAAAAATGCTACACTAGAGCCATAAGAATATATTTTATCTGGGTAACTAGCAAGTAGCAGGCTTGGTCTGCTCTGGTCTGGAATCAGGGCTTCTGTTGTCCGCCTGCACTGTGGGTGGCGGGGCTAAACCGGCTGACAGGAACTTGTCCAATAGCGGTTGATCTCTCTGGTGTGTAAGGCATATCGAGAAACACTGTGAACTAGGCCTAATACCTTATGCATTGCATGTGGCTAAGGTATGGGCTCGACACGTCTTGGGTGTTTTTGAAGTCGTATACGAACAGTGACTCTCTAGCTCGCCTTCGATTGGCATGGATTCTCTGGAAGGGAGAGATCCCTTCCTGCCTCATCGGGACCAGGGAGATGCAACCCACGAATAGCCCCTTTGGCTATGCTCCCGGCGGGCTAAGGTTCAGCCTCGAGACTTATCAGTCTATCTGCAAAGTATGCACAAGAGTAGCGGATGGAGTGGACTACCCAACGACCATCTTCTAGACCAGCCAAATCCATTGCCATGAATTATGTCTGCATTGAACTCTGGAGACCTTAAGCGTCAGTCATACCCTACCACTATTGTTTATGTTGATATATCGTTATTATGGTGATCTCCACTCTTCGAGATGGATTTATACGTATTATGTTGTATTTACTTATATTGTATGCTTTTGCATTGCTACGTTGATCACGAGGGAGACAGGATAAATGACACGTCCAGTCCTCCCACGTGGATTCTTGCTCACCATCAGGAATCCCACGTCAGATGAATGGCCTTTCGTTGGTAGCATGGTCGACGAGGGGAATTCTCCAGTTCTTATACGATGGCAGCGTCGTATACCAACTGGGGCGTCGCATAGTCAAAGAACTTTTCTAGTAAATATGGTGTGGAATTGTATTTACGCTCCATGATTCTGCTAGGAATTGCTCGAAAATCATTTGATTTGGAATTCCTAGTGAAAAATGGTGGGCAGTAACAAAATGTGGACCATGATCCACTGAAAATGTTAAAGAATAAGAAAAGAAAATTAGGAGTTATCATTAATATAGGTGGCTGTAATAAATTTTTCCAACTGTCCCAAAAATTGAATTTTGGCCCACAAGTGTGGTCCAAATTCGCCCTCTTAAGGGGCTACGTTTTTCAAAAATGCCCCAGAACACCTTTTCTTGCTCCATCTGACACAAATATACCTTTCGACGAATTCGCAAACCATCTTTTGCGTTATCAGCCATAGCCCGCACTAAGAGTATAGCTCGGAAAGAAGTTAGACTGGACCAAGACTCAACGCACACGCAATAGTAGGGCAGAAGAAGATTTCGACCGACAAGCGGTTGAGGAGAGGGGAAGGAACAAGCACCCCACCCGAACCATCGGACTCCTCCGATAGTTCTTTTGAGGAAATGGGGGGTTCAGACGAATCCAGTTCGTCGGGATCTTATGATTTAGCACAAACTAAAATCGTGGAGTCGGGGTCCGACACGGCACAGGAGGAGTTAGACTCGGAGGAACAGAGAAGGAAGAAGAAGGACAAGGAAGTCACGACTGAAGGCTCCTCGAAAAGAAGGATGCTGCAGAAGATTATGGAGAGCAGGAGGAGGAGGCAATTGGAAGAAGTTTACCGCGAGTAGTAATTGGAGGGAGGCGAACCAAGGAAGGAGTGGCGAAGTACCGGAAGCGGCGGCGCCTCCATATCCGTAATGGCCAACAATGCCCAAATCAAAGGTGGTCTATCCAACAGGAGAGAGACATCACAAATTAAAAAGGGATATTGCGTACGAAAAGAAGACGGCGGCATACAAAGAATATCTCCACCGATGGTCAGCATACAACGAATGGTATCATTAGCAGAAGAGGCAGATATTTGTAGAAGGAGGCAGGCCAGCAACAAGAGGGCACAAGAAGCCACCTCCTAAACCTATCAAACCAAAGAGGAGGCATTATGGCCTAAATTCGGTGCAGAGCAAGGCTGTTGGGAGATCCGACACTTTCAAGAACGTACCAATCTACTGATTTGAAGGGTTTTCTTTGAGAGATTGCGCGGAAGGTGATGCAAGATTATGAGATAGATTATTGAGTCACCCCGTCAATGGTAAGAGTATCACAAGAAGCTGCAGAGGCAGAGCTAACCCCACTATTCGAGGTGACAAATTTCTGCGCAATTCATGGGTAACAGCGATGCCCAAGGACTTGAACATCGCTTGAAGAATTAGACGGCACCAAGCCCTAGGGAATTTCTGAACATCATAATTTTTGTTTTTTCTTGAATCGAGTGTTGTAATATTTTTGATCAATGTTTTTTCTTGAATCGAGTGTTGTAATATTTTTGATCAATTGAAAAAATCGTAGGATTAAAAATTTCACTTTTTTGACCGACTTTTTGACCTCGATCTAGCGGATTTAGCACTTTAAATTATCTAATTAGGAACCATATTCCTCTACAATCTTTGACCTTATAATTTCTAATTAGGGCATGCATGTTGAGGAGGAATCTGATGTGGCATAACATTAATGAGGTCTGAAATGGCACGGAAATCTAGGAATCTAGTATATAAGCAAACCCTAGATTGACCTTGTACTCACTGAGTGACCCTTCAGCCTTTCCCAACTGATTTTCCCATCACTGTGAGATCTTTCTTTGAAACTTCTTGCACCAATCACCATGGCTCCCACCAACTTCGTGCTTTGGTATGATGCCTCCGACCATATTCGTGAAGCACCAATTGATGATGTGTACCGGACGTTTACCCATAGATTTGACCTCCAGGATATGATGTCAAGGACACCTTTTTACTCAGGTGTCATTGCAGAAATCAATCAAAGGATTCGTCCACAACAGATAGCAATACCACCAAGACATAGAGACTAGGTTTCTCTATCAGGTCTGACTGAAACATTGGGAAGCAAGGATCAAAACGATGTTTTTGCAATTGCTTCGAGTGCATACCGTTCCCATTACAATCCAATTTCTTGGCTAGATGTATTGAGCTACAAGACAAATCAGAACTGAGTTTACTGAGCTACAGGACAAAAAATATACTGCTAGAGGACAAACCCAAGGTCGGACTTGGGCAATTCTGAAGTCTTGGAGGACTTCTAAAGAAAGGGAAGGTGCCCTGAACTCGTCAGCAGAACTCCGGTGCGCTGAAGGTTATGTGAATGCTTTTTTTCTTGGCTGGGTTTGCCATGTGGCAAAGTTAGGCCTGGATAACAGCCTAATGAGGATGCGCCCTTAGAGGAGTCTCTGCCTTCCTCTGCACAGCCCACCGGAACCCTAAGTGCAGCTGTAATCGAAACCCTAATTACACCGTATTGGACTTTCCACATGCGCAATGGTAATTAGCGGGTAAACGGACTTTCCACGTGGTCCAATGGAAATGACGCAGTACATAGTGACCTTCCCCTATTGTCATGTTACTATGCACATAAAATGTTCCAGTCTTATGTGCAAAATATTCCAGCCGACCTAGCTCAGCCATCTCTGTGTAGCCAATTTTTTTCGATGGCGACCTGCAATCACCCTTTAGAAATGATCAAGATGTCTAACGAGAAAGGGAAAAAAAAAACACGAGACAATACGCCTTCCAATTCACAGAGAATCGATATCTCAAAAGCATTTATACCCCAAAATGACCTGCAAATTTTGGGAATATGATTGGAAAATCAACACCACCAAACAAGCTCTTGGGGCATCCCAGAAAAAAAGGGATATTTTGTCCATATATTACCAATTTCAAAGCAAAAAGCTTAGCAACTATTTCCATTTGCCAAATGAGAGTCATCTGCTATGTTTCGGAATGACTTGCGACGTATTTGTTTTTAAAATTGTACCTATTATTTTCATATTTGATTTTCATATGGTTGTACTATTTGATGGTGTAATCTTGGCGTGTACTTGGTTAGTTAATTAGTTGTTATAATAAAATGTCATTCTTAGTGCCCATCTCCATTAGAGTCTTCTATGGAAGTTCATGTGCCACATGAATCATGGTTGCAGGATTTCAATTGGGATGACATGGCACCACACCTGGCAAAAATTTCAGATGCACCACCAGTCCATTTGAATAGTTGGTCTTGATGGAGTTTGTCTTATAGTGCTTTGATTTGTTTTATAGTGAATTATGTTTGTCTTGTTACTAGTAGTGTCTAGTTTGTCTTCTAGTGTTATTATGCTGGATGTTCGTAACCGAAATGGCTTCTTTGGTAACGGGAATGGCTTGCATTCCACCGTTGTTTTCTGTTTGTATTTTGCCTACATGGCACAGCTGAAACTCAGGTGGAATGCTAATTGGGAGTCGCCTTAATTTGATAAAGTAGGAGTGACATTTGTCCCGTGTTCGAATTATTGTGCACAAAATTGGGTGTGAACCTAGGGGATGCACTTCTACATAAAAGCCTCCCGTATATATTTATACCAAGAAAGTGTACCCCTGTATAAAAATAGCTTCAAAACCCCTCCCAGAGTCATGCAAATGTCTTGGATGAATTTCTATAGTGGATCCCGCCAAGTGGGAAGTGGGGTTGAATAAAATCACTAGAATACGTCAATCCTAGTATGCAAAGACATATAGTCCATTAAAAACCATAGTATTATACCACTTAAGTCATCAAGAATATAACACACTTATGCAAGACGACGTACTTTTGTTGGATGGATTATGCGATGGGAGATTACGGAGGAAACTTTAAAAGGTGCTTCCGGATGTGCCTTCTTGTGTTGAAAAGTAGATTTCTTTGAGCATGTGTGAATTTGTGATGTCTAAAACTAGTTCCAAAAAATTATCAAAGTCACACACTGAAGGCATAAAGCCATAAATGTGATGAAATAAAGAGGCCAAAAAATTGTGACTATGTGTGTGATGCGCCCACTTTATTGGCTCCCGAAACTGACTAGAGCAGCCAAAGGCAGGATTCAATGACAATGATAATATTTATAATGACACAATGTCCAATGATACAAAAAGCAATGAGGACAAATGTAAACGAAGTGAAAAGAGTAGATTGTCAGAGTCAATCAACACAAACAATATATTTCAAGAATTTGAAGACTATATAGATGTAGACATTTAACGGTTGAAGCTTCCAACAATTACAAGATTAACCCTTTTTGCCATCTAGAAAAAAGGCAGAGCCTTACCTGGTAATAATCATATGGTCAGGCTTTTATGGAGACATGCATTAGATAGATGGCATGATGTAACGAAGCCCGTTTTCCCACAAATTTCTTTGAGTATATGCAATTCTGAGTTCCTTTGTAATATTCGTGATGTAGGACAAATCTCTTTTAGTGCCAGTGAAGATAAAGGTGTCTTATTCTCTTCTATATCAGTTCGTTTTTTCGAGCTCCATATTTTCTCGTTCAACGTTGCAATTATTTGTACCAAAGCTAGAGCTGGTTTAAGCAAGTGAACAAATTTTGACAAGGGGACCGTTAACAGATGAAGGATTTCTAATTGACGTGGAATGGCAGTACCTAAGAACATGGATCCTAGAAATACACATACTACTAGTTTGTCAATTCATTTCGAATGGCAATACCTATGAACATGGACCCTAGAGATACAGATACCACCAACCTGTCATTTGGTGACTAGATTACTAAAGGAATTCAAACACAAAACTAGGCGCTTGAAAAACATTTTCAACAAGGACTTGCCTTGACTGCTAAGTTAAAGGCCATGCTTGCCTGCCTGCCTGCCTGCCTGTCTGTCTGTAGCACCTATGGTTGTGCAAGTGTTTATATCATCCAAGGGTTGCAATACAATATGCAAAAAGAACAACAGAATATGCAAAATAAAAGAGCAATTATAGACAATTCTAGAAAAATGACATATTTTTCCACTTGCAATTGTATGTACTTGTAGATTGCATCAATGGATCTTCCAACAAACAACCCATTAGCATCTTGTTTCTTTTTTTTGGCATGTTGCATTTTGATGGTATATAGGTATAAGAAATTACAGCTCACCAATTGAGCCAATGCCATAGGCAATACTTTTTCCGCAGTAATGAGTAAGTAAATGCAGCCTATAGGAGGTCTCAAGACATGATTTGATCACAAGTGTGTTTGTGACGTGGATGTACTCGTCTCATGGCCACATATTAACAGTTTGGAATTGGTAAATTTCATCTCCAGAAAATTTTTGGTAGAAATTTCTTAGCGGTCATCTTTTTTGTCTAGTGGATTTAGCACTTCAAATTACCAATTAGGAACCATATTCCTTTAGAATCTAGAACCTTAGAATTCTTAATTAGGGACGCATTTCAAGGAGGAATTTGACGTGGCATAGCATTAATGAGGTCTAAAAGGACACAGAAATCTAGGAATCTAGTATATAAGCAAACCCTAGATTGACCTTGTACTCACCAAGTGACCCTTCAGTCTTCTCCTAACCCATTTTCCCATCTTTTTTTGAAACTTCTTCCACCAATCACCATGGCTCCCACCAACTTCGTGCTTTGATATGATGCCTCCGACCATGTTCATGAAGCACCAATTGATGATGTGTACCGGACGTTTACCCACAGGTTTGACCTCCAAGATATGATGTCAAGAATACCCTTTTACTAAAGTGTCATTGTAGAAATCAATCAAAGGATTCGTCCGCAACAGTTAGCTATACCCAAAAGATAAAGACTGGGTTTCTCTATCAGGTCTGACTGAAACATTGGGAAGCATTGCTAGGATCACGAATTAGATATGGGAGCGAACCAGAAACATGCCAGACTATATGACATGTAAGGTAAAACGACATAGGTATTTGTCAGCCCAAGCAGCCATAGCCATCTTCATGATCTTCAAAGCCGAGAACAAGGTAGGGGAACCCTCGGTTCAACCATTGAACGTGGCACCCTTGAACATAAGAGCCAGTCAAGGGTACATCCGTGAGCTAAGTACATCCGTGAGCTCGACACAGCAGAATACCTTCTACAAGGCACACAATCGGGGTAGTTACGCCTCAAAGAGGATTATGAAAAGGCTCACGTCTCAGATGAGGAGGAAGAACGCACATTAGCAGAAAAATTGGAAAGGAGAATTCAAGTAACAGGAGGGGCACCAAGAGTAAGAAGGGCAACAGAGCCACTAGGGATAATAGCATTAACGCCAATAATTGTTGAAGGCGAGGAGTATCTTCTTGCTAGTGATATTCTGTAGATGTTGTACTGCATCGGTGAAGGGATTCAAATAGATGATCTGCTGGCACTGATCTCAAGTCCTCAACCCGATGACTTTGTCAATTTCTCAATGCATGATTTTCCAAGGGAAGTAGGCGAACGACAGTCCTATGAAGCTAAAACAATGTCAAATCTAGCAGCCTATCAAAGTATCCGATAGCAAATGGGAGAGGATCATGTCATTTCAGAGGAGGAGTTTCAGGAAATCCAGACCAATCTATACAAGCCAGGAAGAGAGCCAAGACGAGCATCATGGGTTCCTGAGGAAGAGCCATCACGGGGCCAGACGGTAAGGGAGAGCATAGGAGGGCATATCGTTCCCGACAACTCCATCTCTATGCAAAGGGACCATGATGATCTGCTAGCAGTTGAAATGCACGGGATTGCAACAATGAGGAAAGGGGCAGCAAAAGAAAAAGAGGGACCAAGAATGGGAAAGGCCCTCCGATATTGTCTTCCAGCATTAACCCAAGGGCAGATAATAGTTTTTCATAGAGATTTCAGCCCAAGAGGGGAGGAAAGTTGGGTGTTGCTAAATGCATTGACAGGCTTCAGCAGGCATGCCAAGACAAGGGAAAATATTGATCATATCATTCTGATTAAACGATCGGTATCCCTTTACTACTTAGATTTTTTCCGATGCCACTTAAGGAATGCAACACTAGCAGTGGTGGTAGCAACAACACCATCCAGCCTCTCAGTTAACTGCAGCCTTGGAGGGAAGATCAGCACGCAACATTCAGAGGAACATCGGAGGAGGTCTCACACTTAAGGATGTCGAGCGCTAGCCCCCGACAACGAGGACATTGATCTCCCCCTCTCTCTTTCTCTAATTGCTTTCTATCTGTTTTTTCTTTTGTTTTGTAATTGTGATTGCATATAATGTCTAAATGAAAAAGGTTTTCATAACCTTAATGAATGTACCACCTTGTACTTTAATTATGTTCTATTATATGTTAAGGTCAACCGCTAAATATTGTAACTGAAGATGCTTTGCCTCTGTAAATTGCAGTATTTTTCATAGCAACTCACCTTAGTATATATTCATTACATAACAAGTAAGGATGAACTAATGTTTTGCAGCTAGAAACTTACGAACCCCAGGAGGGCAGGATCAACCTTCAAACTAGCAACTAAGGAATCTCTTTGGGAGAGAGCAAGAATAGGAGGACATGTCACCGGTTGAAATCAACCGTGGTCTGGTGATAATGGGTAGGCACATAAGGGAGCTTGCCAACCTAGTGACACCCTTAGTGCAAATGGAGGAGCATGGACCACCACCTCCTCCACTACAGCCTCCTTAAGGGGATGAACAACATGTGGAAAGTCAAGCAGGGCAGCAAGCTGCCAATGCACCGGAGCAATAGGTAGCACAAGAAGAGAAAGAGAAGAGCTAGGAGGACTCACAACTATTCCACCTCAAGGTCTAGCAGCAGCTCTAGTAGCAGTTCAAATGATAGCTCGGACACATTGTTTGACAACTGACGTGGCCGATCTAAGAGCCGTAAAGCTGGGGACTACCAGAAGAAGATAAACAACGCCATGGGCAACGTTTGGAAAACATGTAAGCTTGGGCAGTTCTCAGGAAAGAATAGATCTGTCATGGAAGCTGAGGCATAGTTGGATGAAATAGAAGAGTTCGGAAACTCTTTCGGCATGATGGATAAGGATATTGGGAAGGTAGCAACCGCCAACCTGCAGGGGGCAGCTCATATCTCGTGGAAGGGGTATTTGAAGGCAAATAAGTTGAAGAGGAACAATTGTCAATTTAAGAAGTTCTCCAAGTCTTTTTCGAAGGCACTATGTGCCAATATTCCACACGAGCCGGCATATACAACAATTCTGGAGTAGGGCACTTTGTCAGTAGGTAAGTATACGGAAGAGTTCTTGAGATTGCGATTGAATGTGCCAGGAATAACAGAAAGCCAAGAAGTGGATGAGTACATTGAAGGACTTAACAACATAAAGAGGTCAGTCCGAGCCATGGACCCAAGAACTGTGGATGAGGCAGAGACAAAGCACGTATTCTAGAAGAGGCACCTGTCACCCTAGCACAGAGGCAGCTCTATTTCAGCAAAGAAAATGCCATGGCACAACAAAATTAGGGAACAAAAAGTGCAACACTAGCATCAACCTATAATTTCTAGAATAGGTCAGATAAGAAGTTCTCTTTCAGACAACCTTATTCAGGAGGAACTGGCACGGAGCGGTAGTAAAGAAGTTCTTGGATAGCATATCAAAAGAGAAGCGGGAGGAGTATAGATATGTTTCCCTTGTTTCAAGCCAGAACACAAAATGCACACATGCCTCTTTGTCATGCAAGTTGTTCTGGCTGAGCTAGATGGATAAGAGTCCCCGACGGAGATTGACGATAAGGAGGAACCCAGAGATTTTATCAAGGGTGAGTCCCATATATGTGTAGCTATAGAATCATATAGTTTGGCCTGTCAGCTTACATTAATTTCTGCGGAGGGCATTATTGAAGATAATATTTCAAAATTGTGTACTTTATTTCTAATGTCGTATTTAATTGAATTACTTCTAACAACAGAAGAGGACTTCTTGTAATGAAGAGATAGCCAAGTTATTTCTAAGGACAAAAGAGGGCTTCTTCTTGTAATAAAGAGAATTACTTCTAACAACAGAAGAGGACTTCTTGTAATGAAGAGATAGCCAAGTTATTTCTAAGGACAAAAGAGGGCTTCTTCTTGTGATAGATAGATAGATAGATAGATAGATAGATAGATAGATAGATAGATAGATAGATAGATAGATAGATAGATAGATAGATACAACAAACAAGATGCCCAGCATTATGGATTACCCCAATACCATGTGTTAGTTGGACAAGGCATTTGCAAGTGTACGATGTGCCATATCATGATAAAGAATAATAAAACAAGGTGCAAAGCACTATGGGGTGCCCCCAAAATGCCATAAACAAAACGAACAATATACATATACAATACAATACAATACAATGTAACAAAACAAAGCTAAGCAAAACCAAGCTTGTCTTTCTCCCTCTAGTTCCTCTCTCTAGTTTCTATCTCTAATTTTTGTCTCTAGTTTCTCTCTCTCTAGTCTCTCTATATGTATTCTCTCTCTAGTTTCTCTCTCTAGTTCATCTCTCTTTATTCCCTCCCTCCCTCCCTCCTTCTTCTTCTTCTCTCTCTCTTTATTCAAAAAGTTTTTCCATTCCAACTTTGCTCATGTGCTTACCATGGATATTACAATTGCCATGAATCGTAAAGTTGAGAGCCGTTGTTGACAAATGACTAAATCATATTATTATATTATTATGAAGCAAGAAAAATCTATTGATGTGGTCGACAACCTTGCAAAAGGTTGGTACAAACTTATTGACATTGTTCCTGAACTGAGTCAACCGACACAGCAGGTCAGATTCCAGACCTACCATAAAATTAAAAAGGTTGCTTTAGATTTCATTTTTAAGAAGAGCAGGATTAAGTTGGGTTCTGATCTGAGAAATGGAGCTTACCATAACGAACTCAAATAGCTAGTTGATAAGCTCTATAGTTTTTTTGGTGTTGATAATGCTGATAATACTTGTGCCTTCATACGTAAAGATTAGGCACATCAGACGTCTCTATAATTTCTTCCATAATTTAGACTTGGAATTTTGGTATTCAAAAATAGAAAGTAATTGAAAAATGTTTTTCCACATATTCCTGTAATAGAGCAGAAGTTCCCATACATAATGGTGATATTTAAAGTACACAAGTGCAACTTTACATGGCTCGCAAATGCTAGTGGTTGCCTCGTCTCAGACATAGGCATACTTTAACCACGACCTTTACTGAATTGGAGCCATTGATTATAAAGGAACACGGTAAGTTAAAAAAGATCCACATTCTTTAATGTTGATGCTTCTGCTTATTGGCCCTGAAATTCCAATACATAATATTCTATAAATTTGCCTCCCAAAACTGAAAATGCCTTTTGTTTGGACATTGCAAAATTTTGGTATGGTTGGCAATTGTTGATTGCCAGAGGGTAGATGTTGCAGTACAAACATCAGAGCCTGAGGTTCCAGAGGAGCCACCATCCACTTCCACCGCCACACAGACCGATGGCTTGCTGTATAGCTCTTCTAATGCTACAAAGACTAATGCAGAGTCCCACACAAAGGTTGCGGGAGTCCAGGCATCCCCTTTAGGCACGTGTCATGAACCTACATGAAGAACAGAGCAAATATGCAGAGACTACAAGGAAATACAAGAGATATACCAAAGAATCTGCTATATAAATAAATGAATCCAGAGTACAATGGCCCGAAGGCGCACAGGAGAACAGGACAGGAGCAAGAAAGCTCAAGACCGGCGTTGAACCGGAATGGTTCAAACAGAAGAGGACTCCTCTATATATATGTACACCACTGCATGAGATTGTACCAAGTGTCACACATTCATGCAGGTTCCAAAAGGTTCCAAAAGATCCAGGCAGCTACCACACATATGTAGAAAATGCAAAAAGATAATATCACATGAACATAGTTATTGCACTTGGCTAAGGCGTGATACTTGCAACCATAAGGTTGTGAGTTCGAGTCCTACTTTGTGCAATTACTTTTTGTATCCGTGTGATGACCATCCAGTATAATACTTGTATAATTCGTATGGTCATCACACT
>JAANSK020092019.1:0-16272 GCA_011763485.2 Isoetes engelmannii | reverse complement strand
GTGCATGCTGCCCGTGTGACGACCGTATTTGGTCAGCGTACGTACGTATGTGGTCAGAATACGTATGGTCGTCACAGGGATAAACAAGATGTCTTCCATCAAAATAGACTCCTCTATTACACGTACAAGAACACTTAATGTGGTTTCATGACTTAATACAATGGGCTTGAATGAATACCCACAAAGGCACCTTAAAAACTTCGCCACAGATCGAATCTATTCCAAGTGATGCGAACGATCAGGCCTAGATTCTAGAACGAAATTGACACTATTCTGATGCAGTCTGAAAATTTTTAGAACTCGAAAAAAATGTGATAAAATCAATTGACTTAACTAGAACGAAATTGACATTTGCAAAATAAGATGATAATTGGATCAACCCTATCTTTAGTCCCTCAAGAGCCTCCCATTTCCGAAGGATGATAATTAGATGAATTTGACCAAATCTGTCTCTTAACCCCTCGAGGGTAACCCATTTATAATTAAATGAACTCGCACCTTCTATACATTTATCGAATAATGCTAAGCTGTTTTAACAAAATTGACCCTTTTCTTGGAAACTTTGGGAAATATGAATTTACCTTCTTTTTGTAGCAAATCCCAGTACAATTGAATTTGAATCTATCTAATGTTTTACCACAAATCCCATCGGTAGTGCAACTTGGAAGATGTAAGGAAATAAAATGTCCTATCAAAAATAAATTGACATCGCAACCAATTACAAAATGTATTATCAAATGGAATTGAACATTAAAGACAAAATGTACTATCAATGGAATTGAACATCAAATGGATTATCACAATCTTTTGGGCTTATAGTCCATTATCATTGTTATGGGACCCAAACTTGAAGAATCACTTACACCTAGCTCGTTTGTACGAAGCTAAAATCAAGTAGGACAAGTAATGACCAAACTAAATGAGACACAAAGACTTTTGATGGTTTATCTCTTCATCTACATATGCTTTGATGTTTGGTGTTATGAATGGGGACATTTTTCTACTAACATCTTTTAGCATCTTGTGAATTTGTTAAAAGATGCAACTTGGTCTGGCAGGATCGAAAATGATGCATTCACACTCTCACACTTGCTCTTGGCAGCTGAAGACAAGGTCTTTGGATATATTAGGAATGGATACAAACGAAAAGTGAGTAATGGCTGGTGGGATTCATATTGCAGAGAAGCCAAATCTAAATTGCCAAAAGGTTGCATCATCAAACCTAAATGGTGTTGGATGCTTATAACGAAAAAGAACAAAGAATACTTCTCAAATAGACAGGACAAACTTGGGCATTGGTTTTGCTCTCGTCCAAGGACTTTTTGGCGAGTACTTAAAGGCTGTAATCCCGAAACATAAATCGATACATTCTTACAGCTAGTTCAGGACTTGTATCATGTACATAATACAAACAAGATGGAAGACTTCGAAGTTGCAGAAGATTTGTTCACAATAGGAGAGGTACAAGTAAGGCTTAGTGGCATGAAAAATAGAAAGGTAGCAGACCTACTTAGACTAAGTGTCGAGCAGACCTACTTAGACTAAGTGCCGAGCCGTTAAAATGGGGTGGAGATTCTGTTATTAAAATTGTGACAAAACGGTTGAATGATATAGTGAAGTCTGGTTTACCTCGGACTTGGTGTGAGAACAAAGTTATCTTCATTTATAAATCAGGAGACAAAAGAGACGGCAACAATTATCGTACTATCCTGATTGGAAGTGTGTTTGCAAAACTGTTGGACAACCTATTAGAACATAAACTCAATACATGGGTTGAGGAAAATGGAAAAGGGCATGCTGTTATTTAGGCATCAATAACACTCTTGATCACATCCTGGTTCTGAGAACACTAATAGAGAAAGTTAAAAACCACAAAAAGGTACTCTAGATTGCATTTATAAACTTTTCGAAGGCTTTCGACAAGGTGTCGAGGAAAGATCTGAGTGCTAGGTTGGATTCCCTAGGCATGCCGCATCAGTTAAGAGGAGCAATATCAAAACTATATCAGGAAGTAATCATCAAAATCTATATGGATATGAATGTAGAAATGCAGAAAATTGTAGGAGTATGCCAGGGTTGCCCTTTATCTCCCACATTATTTGGGCTTTACATTGATGAGTTAGAGGATTGGATGAGGCAAAGGAGCTTGTATGGGACTATGCTAGGGAATTTAGTGGTATAGCTATTGCTATATGCAGATGACGTGGTGTTACTAGCGGATTCTCCGGATTCCCTACAGGTACATTTAGATCCTTTAGCATCTTTCGCGATGCAAAGAAGATTATGGTAAACTTAAAGAAGTAAAAAATCATGGTTTTTGGAACGAAGAGCAGACCCGCTTTATGATACAAAGGAGAACCATTGGAAACTGTAGAGCATTATAAATACTTAAGATTGGAGATTTCAGCAACTTACAGATGACAGCAATGCATTCAAAAACGTGTTGCAGGAGGGAAAGCTGCTCTCTACAGTATGTTATCTAGATGCCATAGTGCATTCTTTACAGATTGGGCTCTTTAAATCCTTGGTGCAAACCGTATGGAGCACTGATTTGGGGGCCATATCTATCACTCAAACAATGGGCATGGATCGAAACAATATTCAAGGCATTCATTCAAGATGAGTTGGGCGTCAAAGGTCAGACCTCATATGCAATTTGGTTGGATGGAACAAGATTGATTCCTCTTGAGGCCGAAGCTCTATTCCAAATAACTAATTTTGTGAACAAGATTTGTGAACAAAAAGAAGACATGTTATCAAGGTTAGCATTAAGGAATTCTTCAGAATCTCGATGATATCATATGGTTCTCGATTGGGTAAAAAAGTGGGGATAGCTCCAATATTTGGCCGCAGACTAATGTAGATACTCGTGATCTAATACAATCAATAGTTGTTACAAAATTGTGGGCAGACAAGGGGTCCAGGATGACATTTTACATGACAGATATTAATCCAATGATGATATACATGGATCAAAGGTATTTGAGGGCACAAATCCAGAGATTTTTGAAGCAACTAATTGCGAGATACAGGACAAGTTCACACAAGTTAATGGTGGGAACAGGTAGATGGAACGACACTTTTAGGCCATATGTTTCTGACCTGTCTAGCATATAAGAAATCAGATGCAATGGAATAAACTGTACAAATTTGGAACCTTCTTCGATATGAACCCTCGAGAATTAGGGAAGATTATTAAAGCATTTAATGCTCATCGTGCATTACTCTTGAGGCTGTAAAGATGTACTTTTTCGCTCCATGACCTTCAAGGTCCTAAATTGGCATTACAAATATATTTATTTATTTATTTATTTATGGCTCAATCAATTTCAAATGTTCCTCCATGCACGTCCCAAGCATATCCTCAAGACAAAACAATTTCTTCGCTTGGGTATTTGGTGTAGATGCATAGATGATAGGAAGTATCCAATCTCATGTAATATGGAAGCACGGACCCATTTAACATGAGGCAATCAATTTGATAGTTATCAAGCATCAAATTTAAAGCTACTAATAATTAAACTTTCTACAAATACGGGATCGCACAGGGCCCCATAAGCTACGGATTGAGACAGGTAGATATGAGTGATCGTAGTTGCCGTGAGAAGTGAGATTATGTGCTTATTGCCAGTTACAAGTCATTGAAGATGAACACCATACTCTTCTAAAATAACTTGCTTTTAAGATGATCAAGAATCATTATTTGATCTTAACATTCCATTCCATGCTCCCAAAACTTCTAAGAGCACCATCTGTGCATGACTTGGCACTATATGTACTTGAGATTCCAGACAAGCGTGTCCAATTACTGAGCCCTCAATAGCCATCATGGTCTACTTATTTTTTCCTGATTGTCTAGTTACTGCAAAGGTTTTACCCTTGAAAATCTTTCTAGGAAGGGGTTTTTTTAGCCTAGTAGTAATGGTTGTACTAGCCCATTGTATGGGTCCCATGACCTCTTAGATCTTCGTGGAAGTTAAAAACTATATTTTGTTCTATTTATAGGTTAAACTATGTACATTTTTGTCTTTGGATTTCCCTTGTTACTGCAGGATAGAAGTGGATATGTTGACGTCTTTTAACATATCTAAACACCTTATGGTGGTGTTCCTTTCTTAGCATATTGATGTATTCTATTTAGATTCTATGAGAAACTTAAACCAGACTTGGATTCCATTAAAGGCCTAGTGGGATCAATTAAGGACCCAATCTCGATGTCCTTTTTTCTTCAGGCAGTCATACTCAGGCATAAGTCTAAAGCTCAACCTCATGGCTTCGTAAAATGAGCTTCAGATGTCCAAATGACCAGCCATGGACAACTTAGTCATGCACCACCAAAACAATATCACACTGATGGTATGATACTAGTATCCCCACTGAAGTTGTCTCCAACATCACATGCAGCAGATGGTTAGGTGTAACCAAGCCGGCATAACATACCCTAATAGGCCTATTGGGCAGGTTTGAAGAGTGTAGCATTTATATTCAAATAACTCCCAGTCGACAACATTGGTAGAGCTATCTGCATGTTCTTTCTAGGACCATCTGCGCATCCCAATTCTGAGGCGATGCGCTCCTGTGCACTGTTGTTAACTCCTGGCAAACAGGTTTGTAGTTTGTTCTCTTCACCAGTTTCAAAGCTCTGGCATACCAAAGTTTATTTTGGAAGCATGCGTCTAGCTACTGCTTCAGGTAATTGTGGTCCCTATTGTTGTTTACATATATGCATCGTTGTTCCTGCACATTCCATCTGGAGAACCGAATGGCTCACTTCTCCCAGTATGCATTAAGACATTATGGACCCGTGGACATTTTGTAGGCAAGTGTGTCGCATATTTGACCACCTTTTGGAAGTACATGGTGTGATGTTCAAGCATAGCATGTTGAACAGGTGTCTCTTGCACAAGAATTTGATATGTAACTATTGGACTTGACTCCAAGTGCTTGGGTCAGAAAGGCTATCTAAACCTGCTTCAAGTCATCCCAGGTGGCAAGTGATATAATCACCCCCCATAGTTCCACTACATATAGAAGAACTAGCTCTATTAAAACCCAGAACAAGTGTGACTGGTGAGGTTAATCGTAAAGCTTTGGTCTGTGGCACTTGTTATGCATTTCATATAAAGCCTTCCAGCCTACCAACACCCACTGTTGAATACAAGTATCCCATAACATTATAGTAGTGGATTTATAGCACTTATATGTCTCTACTACTGTGACATTATGACCTTGGTAATGAAGCAAAGCTATCTTTTGCAGATTATCTGACACAAACCAAATAGAGGACGACGAAAGCCTAATAAGAAAATGCCCAACATACAAAAGGATAAGGGAGTAATAAACTGAAGTTTTCTAGGGACAACCTATTGAAGCCATCATCAATAATGGCAACACAATAAGGGTCATGGCTACTATAGAGCGATATTGAGCAGCCATCAATGCCTTTATAAGAAGGGGTTAATGATTTGAGGGAAGACATGAAAGGGCACCTCAAGGAACTCCACAAGCCACAAACATGAACCGGTCAGGCATAGATCTATACCTAATCAAAACTGGGCATGGAGAAATAAGAAAGACAAGCTAGGCTTGCAAGATGGTCAATGTATTTAACAACTTGCTGCTAGTAGAAGGGCTCGCAGAGGCCAATCTATGCAAAAACAAGGGAAATACGTGATAAATATGCGAGAAATATACAAGAAATACGTGAATATTGGCAAAGAATCTGATATACAATGGAGAATCAAGTATACAATGGCCCGAATGCAGGCAAGAATACAAGATAGATGCCTAGAAGGTTCAAGATTGGCATTGAACTAGAATGATTCGACAAGAATGAGGTGCCTCTATATGTATCTAGTTCAGCGGCCAGGATCATGCCACTCTAACGGACCAGATCGCGCCAAGTGTTGCACATGCATGTAGGTTCTGGAATGTTTTAGAAACTCCAGGAACAGCTTCGCATATGAAGAAGATGCAAGGGAATGTCTTTGGAAAGTATTAGTAGCTCACTTGGCAAAGAGACATGCCTCGCATCTGGAAAGTATTGAGTTCAAGTTTTGCCTTGTGCAACTACCATTTTGCATGCGGACGGCTATGTTTTGTATGCACGAGTATAATACCCTTATAGTACGAACACTAGTATGGTCGTCAAACTAGGATTGTTTCAAGTCAGTAAAAACAAAATATATTCTATTCTATTTTATATCTCTCCACCTCATTTGGCTAAGCGCAGACAACAATTATGCAAGATGAGCAAAGCACAAAAACAAAAGAAGTGGGCGATTTACCGTATGTATTATTTTTGGATCGTTGGCCTCCAATCTATAGAATGGTTGCATGTAGGCCTTGTTTCGTACTATATGGTTTGTTTTATTATGTTGGAATCTATGCACATATTATGTGCACCTTTGCTTTGTTTGGCTCATTGCCCTAGTTCTTTACCCTCCTATGGCCTTTTGGTCTCCATGGATGTTCTGTGGTCTATTCAATTTGATTCTATAATATTCTATTCAATTTGAGAACTTGCAAGAAATATGATGGAATCAACTGTCCTAGCTAGAACAAAATTGACATTATCAACCCCCTCTCTTAGACCCTCTTTTGGAATCTTTAGGAAATCTAATTTTTTTTTTTTTTTTTTTTTTTTTTTTTTTTTTTTTTTTGTTTGTGGCAATTTCTAGTACAGTTGGATTTGAATCTACCTAATATTTTTACAACAAATCTCATCGGTGGTGCAACTTGGAAGACGTAAGGAAATAAAATATCCTATTAAAATAAATTGACATTTGCAACCAACTAAAGACAAAACGTACTATACTTGTCATCATTTGAGATATTATCATGTGTAATATAGAACATCATGTTCAAAAGAGATGAAATTGAACATCAAGTGATTTATCACAATCAAGGCTTATATTGCATTATCATTGTTATGGGACCCAAACTTAAAGCATCACTTACACCTATCAGATTTGTACAAAGCAAAAAGTCAAGTAGGACAAATAATGACCAAATGAGATGAGACTAAGATTTTGATGTTATATCGCTTCACCTACATAGGTTTTGATGTTTGGTGATCATAAAATTAAGTGGTCAGGAATGGACAACTAAATTCAGACATTTCTCCATGCACATTCGACGCAATATCCCAGACTAAAACTTTTCTAGGTTTGGATATTTGGTGTAGATGATAGGAAGTATTCAATCTCCTGTAACAAGGAAGCAAAAACACATTTAACATGGGGCAATTGGTTTGCTATTTACCAAGTGTCAAAATTGAAGCTACTAATAATTAAACTTTCTTCAAATACGGGCTCATTTTATGGATTAAGTTATATACTTTTGTATCTTTACCTTGGATCCTACCTATGGGACTTAGCTAAGCAGAAGGCATTTCATCTAGGACCTGGTTGGCTTATGTGGTCAATCTGGGAGCGTCGTAGGCTGCACATCTTCCAAGGCATTTATTCCTCTGAGCGCAGTGTAATTTTTGTAGCACAAGCTAAGATATTGATGGTTGATAAGAGTTATACCCTCGAGTAAGAAGTGATAGATCGTAATTGGATTCAGTATCTTCAAATTAATTCTTATCATTAGTCTCCTAAGCTGGAGTAAGTACATAATGCTTCAGGCTCGCGTTTGACACAGCTAGATAGGATAGGGTGAAAATATTTCTACCCTAGTTTCAGTGATTCCATCGCATCTCATACTTTCTCGCAGAATGACCACCTGCTCCCGAATGGATTCCATTCTGCCGGCCCTGATAGGGCCTACCGCCGCATTCCAGCCGTCCGCTCGCCGAGGTAATCGCCGACCTTGAAAAGGGTATTCCGTCCGGCAGAATCACCTCTCGAATTTCCCCGGGAAGGAATCTCCACCTCCACCAACCTCCGCCGCGGAATCAACAGTGAAAATTCCCCAGAAAGGAATATCCACAGTGGTGATTCCTTCTGAAAGAATCACAGTCGATGCAGATTCCCCGCAAAGGAATATCCCTTTAGCCTATTCCGCGCAGTGGAATCACATCGGGCACTTTTTTGAACTTTTCGAGCTCGAATTTAATTCATGGCAGCAGTATTTAATGGCCGTACACGGTACGCTGACAGCAAAAGTGCTAGAATTGGCAAGAAGGAAGAGGAATTTTGAGCAGGTTCGTCTGGAAAGGAGGGCAGATGAAGACTATTTGTGGCTGCATAACCTGAGGAGGGTTCTTGGTAGGGCCAAAAGAAGAGCAGAGCAGACGGCAAAATAAGCCAAAGGTTTGGGCTGACTCTCGAAGAGATGATGGCAGATATAGCTTTAGCTAGGGAGGAGGATCGGTTGGAAAATCAGAAAGATAATAAGAAAAATAGCTGGAAAGTTGCACAGGAAAACGGAGATTTTGCACCCCCCCCCCCCCCCCCCCCGAGAAAAATTGGGCAAGCTCCCAATTAAGAAGAGCTCACCAAGAACTCCAAGAAAAAGGAAGGGGGGTTTAGAAAACTGAAGACTGTATAGCTCCTAATTGCATCATTTTTTAGATTTCCAGTTACATTGAGGGGCTGTAGCAGACAATTCAAGATGCAGGTATGAAGGATCCAAGAGCGAAGTCTGAAGAGGAGCGCACTGTTGCAGAAATCCCCATGATGCACAAATTGGAGCCGACCTTCCTGGATACAGTTTTTTGTTATCAAATAGGTTTGCAAAGTAGAAAATGGACTTGTCAATTCACTTTCAGGTATCCAATTACCATGTGCAGCACAGACATCTGGGTAGGCAAGAAATCAGCCCCAACTGAATTTCGGGTTTACCATAATGATGCCTTGACTTTCATGACTGTTCTTGGCTCGGCCGATGATATGGATTGCAGGAATAACAAAGAATGCGTTGGTGCCTATCTTCTGTGAGTATCTCAATCTTTGTCATATTTTTTTATTAATTCCAGGAATTACAGACCATGGGTTGTGGCATGCAGGGCCTTGATCCACTCAATTTCCCAGAACAAACGATCCCAGCATGTGTTTGTCCATCCTGCAGCATTTGGGCTTTTCCTGCGAAATAGTTTGGAGGGCCAATCTGGTGCGTATAAAATGTTTGCAAATTTAATCCCCCCCAAACCCTTCAGCAGACAGAATTGGAGGACGCAGAGCGTTGGTTTCTATTACTTCCCTGTTAATTGCAGGTAAGAATCGATGCCTTGTAAAGAGCCTTGCAACTAAGAATTGAGGTCTCCTAAAAATTTTCCTTGCAGCAATCACTGGAGTCTCTTTATACTCGTCTCAGACGAAGGGGCTTGCCGGAGGCTGCAAACCCCCTGCCATGCTCTGCTTCATCTGGATTCGATGTCTGGCATGCACCAGAACTTGTGCTGCTTTGCTATCCTATGAGTTTTGATCTGCCCGAGCGGTTGGAGATTGCCTCTCAATTTACTAGTTTTTTTTTTACACATTTGTAACAGACATTATGTAGAGGTGGAAATTCGACTTAACCAGCCTGCACAACGCCCCCATTGTCCCCTTGAATGTCCCTCAGCAGGAGAATACTCAGGATTGTGGTATTTATACAATATGCTTTATAAAAAGGTTTCCTAAGGGATGTTTGTAATACTAAAGATGAATCTGTAAGCATAATTCGCTACGTTGTTGCCTTATTTCGACGAATTGGGGATCCGATACAATCTTTTGCAGGTTCTGAATACATCAGCATGGTTTAGGCGTTCCAAAATTGACCAGACAAGGTGCACATTTGCAGTGATGCTCCAAAAGTTTTACGATTGTGTTCTGCAAAGAAGAAGCACCTTTCACCTGCCCGAAGGTAATTGGTGTGAGAACGGCACACTTGTCACCCACCTGAGAGCCCAAGGATCCTGAGATTGCCCACTCAATTGAAATCAATGGCTGATTGCGTCCGATTGCAACATAAGTGTTTTTTTTTTTTTGAATCAAAATGATCTCTTTGTGATCTATGTGATGACAATTCAAATTTGAATTTGAAAATATTTTGGCGCGAAAAGTTTTTGTAACTCTGTTCGTATTTTTTTTTGTTGCACTAAGAATATTTAGGACCATAAAGTTGACATGAAATCCCATATACGCTAATGTCTGCTAATGACGTATTTGTTAAACGCGAGGAAGAGGCACGTGGCAGCCTAGCCAGTGTGTTATACCCTTCCGCAGAACCCCCAAATTGATCAGTTGGAAGATTGGTTTACTGAACATGGGGGAAGGGGGGCTCAACTCATGCACCACATAATTCGGCAACTCATATATGCTGACAACTGGACCTCTTGGCTACACTCGAGAAGATATGCAATGCACCTAGATGCTCTAGACACTTTCTGCCGGTTCACTGGCATGCGGGTTAACTTGACCAAAACTAGAGTGCTGCTAGTTTCATCCTTTTGTCAGCCAAGATCTCCGTCCTTCACTTACCAGGGACAGAATGTGGAGGTGGCTCCGACTTACAAGTACTTGGGAATCGAGTTTTCTACTACCAAACACTTGGATGCTTCCATCAAGTTGCACGTCACAGCAAGCTGGAAAGCACTATATGCCAGAATCGTAAACTTGGGGTCATCAGTCACACCTGTTCAGGGCTTTGGTCGAGCATGTTCTCTTATACGAGGTGGAGGTGTGGGGCCCGGTGATATCCCTCGCCATCTGGAATGACTTGGAACAGGCGCGTAAGGCCTTCTTTGCATGAGCTGGGGGGGGTAAAGTCCATAGTTCTATATCAGATTCTGCTGCAAGAGACGAGTTTCTTACCCCTTCAGAGGGCCGCACATGACCCCCATATCATTTACTTTCAGACAGTAGTTGGTATGGGTGATGCCCATTTGCCCAATCTTGCTTTAGCCGTAGCAATGGATCCACAATGCCTCGAAGCCTACTGAAAGGACAAGCAAGCTCAGTCACTCTCCCGATAGAATGGACAGGCACACAAGCCCGTGCCGATACGAATGGAGAAGGATCACGATGAATTGAGGCAGTATCTTGATGCTTGCTTCCTTAGCAAACTCTGGGATGCGGATGCTCTGGCACATGTCAAGATGACACACTATCAGTAGCGTGTCAATCCCATGCTCACACAAGGCCCACAACACTACTTGCGTACCCATTTGCCATGAAGAAGCACATACTGATAGCTTTCATTCACACGGGTGCGCGTCACCTTCGTATTGAGACAGGCCGGTGGACTCGGGAGGTATGTGAGGACAAGATCTGTCAGTGTTCCCAATAGGGCGCCATTGAGGATGAATGCCATGCCCTTCAGACCTGCCCATCATTAAATTATATCCGCGCATGGTATGTTCAGTTAGTTATGCTTGACCAGCCACTGTATGTGCTATTGAACACGACTTCTAGGATCATACCTTCAAGAGGTCATGGATATACGAACTCAGTTGTGTCCTCCGATGCAATATAGAAATATGCTAGACCATTGTAGTCTACCAGCATACTTATTACTGCCAAGATTTTTCCCTACAAAACCCTTCGGGGCAGGGGTTTTTTTTATCCTAATAGTAACAGGATTGTTGTTCTGTTTGTTTGGGGGTCAATTGGTCTCTGTAGATGATAAAAATATATTCTATTATACAGGGAGAATTTGCCCTTGTTTGGAGCACAACTAGCAGGAGTTTGGCCACTACTAGACGACAGGGCAGGTTTGACTGTTGTGGAAGAGTGCTCGGGAGTAGATCTGATTCCTTGAAATGAGGACAAGTTTCAACTTCAAGGAGGTTCCTTACAGAGGTTTGACAGTTGTTGAAGAATGCAAGGGACTAGATCTAATTCCATGAAGTGAGGACAGGTTTCAACTTCAAGGAGGTTCCTTCTTACAGAGGCTTCTTGAAGAGGCATCAAGGTTCCTTACAAGGTTTGGTTGTTGTGGAAGAGTGCGAGGGACGAGATCTAAATCCCTGAAGTGAGGACAGGTCTCGACTTCGAGGGAGGTTCCTGATAGAGGCTTCTGACAGAGGCTTCGTACGCACGTGTGTTGACGCTAGGGTGCAATATGTTCTCCTAGACGGGGGAGGGGGGTCATGAGATGTTTGTTTAAATTATGTTAATGACAACCATTGAAACCTACCAAACCAAATATTAGGTAGGATCCAGGCCGTACAAATCATGTGTGGAAGGCAATCAACGAGAGCAATAGGGAGGGTTAATTAACTGTATTGTTGTTGAAAGGAAGGGGGGGTGTCGGTGGAGCGGTCCTCTTCTGGTCGGCGCCTTCTGTACCAGGTTTGCCCTTTTGTCCTCCTTTCTGTACAATGCTTTCTGTAGTTTAGTGCCTTGGTCGGTCTGCCTTTTTCTCCACAGCCTTTTGGCGTAATGCACCTCTGTCCATATCTTCAGCTATAATGCCTTTGGATTTGCAGTTGCATTGTCACACCAACACGCTTTCTAGTACCCCATATCCTTTGCCTGCCACCTCTCAGTTCACCCACCACCTTAAACAATTTGCAGCATATTTGTCCTCTTATTCTACCCTTTTTTTCCATGTATTTTTCCCTTGCCTGCACGTGTGCCTTTGTTTTCCAAACCTTTTCTACAAGTCCCTCAGTACAGTCCTTGCCTGATACATGCTCTTGTGCATTTCTTTCCACGAAAATTTATGCCACAGTGTCCTTCGATTGATTTTAATAATCAGCACCAGAACATTGCAATTCATTTACTCAAATCTTAGATAACTATGAACATGCTAATGCAGTGGCTTATGGATTTGAACTCTCTAGGTTGAATATTTCACACAAGTTACTATTTGGCAAGATTTTACACCACCAAAACCACTTCACATGTTTGTTCTGTACACTTGGAAATTAGGTGACTGTGGCCAACCTAGCAGAAGAAAGTTGAGGCCAAAGTGTCTTAAAAAGTGAGCACATTATTTGCAGAAAGAAGGCTATCCTTACCGTGCATTTTTCAAATATAAGTATTCGCTGCAAAAGTCCACTTTTGTTGGTTTTATCTATTCCAAAGGTTAAGATGAAATTGAATATGGAGTATAGAGCACCTACTATACAGTTCCCATGGTTTCTTTAAGTTAAGACAAAATACTTTTAGATTGTCAACATCTATATCTGCACTGTTCCAAGTGTGGCTTCACTTTAAGGGCACTTCTCTTTAAGGGTACTTCTAGTCTGAACTACTTGCATTTACATCTAGTGAGACAGAAGCCGATAATTCACTAGGAAGAGATAGTATGTAGTTAAACTGTTATTGAGATACATAAGCATCAAGTGTTGATTTGATGAATTATACCTTATATGCATCACTAGATCAAGGGACTGACTGAGTGCATCTAGCTCAGTTTGTACCATCTATTTCTGTTCATTTCCTCAACAATCAGCTACCTGCCTTATTGTGGAGCCCTCTAAATTAGTATGTATTTGTTCCCTTGAAAGTCTAGATTATTGTTTGTTCTCACTTGGTTATCATAACTTGTGAAATAACATACGCACCAAGCTCACAAGTACTATCATCTACAGTGGAAGCTCGGTATAACAAGTTTCGTCTTCATATGTAAACTATGCCTGTGATTTAACTATACTTTGCTTTTATGGATGCATCAGATGATGGCATGATAAAAATGTGGCATTGTAATGTGCATACCTTAATTTTTTCGCTCCGCTTATAGCGGATGGACGTTTGTCACCTAGTTGCTTACATTTTAAAACAAATATCATATGCTGCACTGAAGAAAGCAACGGGCTCTGTGCAATGCCAACTGGATCAAAGACCTGATATGCGACATGACATGACATATTCATGATTTTATGAATTCAGATCTTCAGGGCCCTCCTGTGTGGTTATGGGGGAACCCCCTTGAAATATGAAATAAGCTATATCAAAAGTTCTTCCTGTATTCTTGTGTTCTGGGGTGAGCCGCTGTTCTGTATAAAAATTGGGCTCAGAAAAAAGCAACATGTCAGATTCTGCTTTGACAAACAGATGGACAAAAGGGAACACTATATATAGCACTTTGAGTTGCCTAATGCACCATTGCCTAGAAGTTGAACCTCCTGGCACAAAAGTGGCAGCACCTAAAAGCATGTTATAAGAGAAACAACAACCTGCAATATAAGGGATACGAACCTGCATATATAAATCAGCGAAAACAGTCCTAAGATTTAAACAACCAAGTCCCTGAAAATCCGAAGCAGGCGAATATGAAGAGCATTAAAACAGACAAATTTTGCCTGCACAAATCATCCCGGCCTAACAAACTGCAATCCTAATGAATTGCATCAGGAGCTAACCTTAAACAAATTTCTGACTCTTGCTCCATCAATTGGCCGCACAAAACGATCGCTAAGCTCTGGGAAGGACTTAATGAACGCAAACCCTAGCAAAATATATTCTCATACAAATATGCGAAAACAATCAAGCCAAAACCATTGCCTATTACCCGGGCAACGATATACCCGGACCATAAACACCTAGCTTGTTATGAAATCACCATAAAACCAATATAATTCCTCCATAAAACTCTCGGGTAGTTTGTTAAGGAGGATAACACCCTAACGAGGGTGTTATGTCCTACTCGAGATTGTTATAGTAGGGCATAACACCCTCGTTCCAGGGTGTTATCTGTCTCTTATTGGACATTGCTCGGACAATCAAGCCAACAACCATTGCCTATTAACGGGGCAATGATATACGTGGACCTTATTGCCTATTAACGGGGCAATGATATACGCGAACCTTATTGCCTATCAACGGGGCAATGATATACGATTGACCTTATTGGACACTGCTCGGTAGGGCCCTGCCCCCACCACCTTACATTGCGTCTGTTGGGATTTGACCCCCAACAGTACCGAGTGTGATTCTGCGCGGTCTCGAACAGACCACATTGCTAAGGAACTAGTGTGTTACCATTAGGTTGTTATCCAGGCCTTGCTTTGCCACATAAAGTTTTGATGACAAGTCTAGGGCACCTTCCCTTTCTTCAGAAGTCCTCACGTAAGGACTTCCGAATTGCCCAAGTCCCGGCTTGGTTTTGTCTTCTAGTGAGTTTGATTTGTCCTCTAGCAGTTGATATTTGTCTTGTAGCTCAATTTCGATTTGTCCTGTAACTCAATGCAATCACCCAAGAAACTAGAAGTTCAATCTTGGTGATAAGAATTGTATGGGGCCTTAACAGATTGTAGGAACCTAGTTCTTATAACATGGCAAATACAGCTTTTGTATGATGGGGATGCGCCCTAAGGGGTGGAGGATTACGGTAGTGAGTATTGTTATGATGGAAGTGTGATACGCATTTGGCATGTTTATAGGTTAAAACAAACTATATATATAGAGTCTACTTTATGATCTCTATTTGATATTACATTCAAGTTGTGACCCTCCCCGAGCCTGTATAATGCTCCCATTTTATGAATATGGGAAATCCCTTACCGACTACTATCACCAGGAGAGGCCCTCTGTTTGACTCGGATCACTTTTGATGGTCAAGTGCTCGAACGAAGGACATGGGGTTGCCATTGGTCCATTCCTCCTCTGGAACATTCTTTACCGCGAAAGCATACGTATATATTAGCACACATCGACAATACTATGCCACCTCGAATGGTGACTCATCCATCATCATCGGAATATAACCACAATATGCATTATGCTCATAAACAAGGGTTCTTACCTCGGGTTCAGACTGAATGGGGTTGACTGACGGTCAGGACCTCCAGATAACAACAGATAAAAACACGACGATGACGTTGGTTGGCATAGAACATTGGCTAAGGTAGTCCACTCCATCTGCCCCTCCTATGCACACTTTGCAGGTAGGTTGAAACAAGTTGTGTCGTCATTGGCTCTAGGCTAACAGTGGACGTGGAAGAGGGCGGTTGGAGCGCCCTAGGATTTATGCCGGAGACCGCTTCACATTTCTGTTCATAACTTGAGCTACCGATCTCGATTTTCAGTGTTTTTAGCTCGTTGGAAAGCTGATTCAAAGCTCTTTCCAACGGTGTGTGGCATCATTGGTTTCTGATTTCGACTGACAGCCGTTTCAGCCCTGACAGATTTCGGCCTGGCCATGGCTCCTGCCAGGCACGGCGTTGAGTTCAAGGGTGATGGGATGGATGCTCACGGATTGGGGCTGAAGCCCAGGGAGATGGCAAAATCGCCTGCGAGGTTGGGTTCGCAGAAAGAGATGTGGATTGGTGCTCAAGCTGTAGGCGGTGGTAAAACAGAGGAGAGGCAACTGCTCGCTAATATGAAGACTCTTTTGGAGTCCCCTTCATTGGACAGGTATGTGGATTGTTCTAGTTCTCAATTTCTTTCTGAAACC